>JAXCLQ010023850.1:0-30457 GCA_035584115.1 Cedrela odorata
CGGAACCAACATCATCAACATCGATTTGTGTAGATACGCAAGGGAAGCAAGGTGGTTGCTGACTTGGGTTGGTGAAATGCAGGTTCGTTTTTTTTTTTGTTTTTGTTTAACCAAAAAAGAGATAAAAGTTGTACACTGAGATACACATGCATGCACATATCGATCGTTCAGTAGTCTATTCCGCAGATTTTAATGTTTATCTAGGCTCCCCAGCAGCAGTTGTGCGCCCGGAACTCCATTTCGTGCGTCGCACTTCCGCTGCACCAAAAACAGAGTATGATCACGTTTACTGTTCTATTCAAGCTAAGTAATATGTATAGACTTGTAAGCTAGTATGAATATTTTGGATATGTAGTTAATAAGCTTTTTGTATTACATGGAGTTGTAATGTATGTATATTTGTATGTCAAAAAAATAAAAAATAAATTGTTAACTATAATTGTTTATGTTTTTTGTAATAAAAGAATAACATTGTATATAGTATACATGAGTATGTATTTGTAGTTAATATAAAACAGGTGTGACATCTAATGGTATCAAAGCTTAAGTTAGGATTCTGTAGACTTAATGTTAATTAGGAAACATAGGAAAATATATATTGGTAATAGTAATATAATAATGTATATTTGGCAATTATTTTTTTTTTATTTTTATTTATTAAGTACAATTACGAATATTTCATGGGATCTAACTTTGTTTCATTTTGGATGTAGATGGCTAGAACTAAGTACGACCTACAAACATGTGTTGATAGCAGAGAGCAATGTGCTTTGGGAGGTGTTTTTGTGAAGGATTTGAGGAAACTTTGGGTGGATAGGAATTGAGAGAGAGTGAGTGGCGGTTATAGAGGTTGTCAAAGAAAAAACATGTGATTTTCGGACACTGATCCAGGTTCAAGAGTTTTTGAGGAAGTTAAGAATAATGCACTTAAGGGCTTAAGAGCTTATGGCAAGGGAGTGAATCAGAATAAACTTGTGGTTCGGCATATACACTGGATAAGAAGGTATAATAATATTTTTAGAACCTCAAAAAGTTAGGCAAGAAGGGTGAATAAAAGCCTAAAGGGTGAGAGCAGTAAGAGAAGACCAGTAACATTGGCACCTTTTCCTTTCAGGGTAGGAAGGTCTTTTGACCTGTTAAAGACAGTGAGGGACCCGAATGACTGGTAGAGTGTTGGGCTTAACACTACTAAGTTGTTTTATAAGTAGATTTGTATATATACTTTAATCTTTTTGTAGTTGTGACCTTACTTTAGTTAGGTGGATTATCCTTTTTATTGTATATATGTAGCTACCCTTGTAAAAAGAATTGTAAAATTTCTATGGTTAATGTAAGAATGATATTGTTAAATTTTAGATATAATATATGGCATGATATTGTATTATAACTTTGCATTAAAGAATTGTTAAATTATGACTTTACATTGAGGAAATTGTTAGATTATAACTTTGCATTGAGGAATTGTTGGATTATAATTTATTCCTTAGTAAGGTGTGGATTAATGTATTATTGTATCCCTTCAATATTAATGACTTATATATATCTAATATGGTTGCTACAACAGAGGAAAATGTCTGGTAGAGAAAAATTAAAAGCTAATGCATGTAGTTCCCGGGCTCCTCGGAATGTTGAAAGAGCGAGGGAGCTTGCAAGTGATGCTAGAAATGAAAATCCTATCTTTACCATGATGATGAGGGTGATAGAACAATATAATAAATTGATAGAGGGTATTGCCCGAAGCAGTGGTGCCTTAAGAAGTTAAGAGAGCGGAAATTAGCATAATGGCGATGAGTATAATAATAAGACAGTGACTATGGAGCAATTTAAGAAGTTGGATCCGCCGATATTTAGAGGGAGCGTAAATCCAATGGTGGCGAAAGCATGGATTAAGCAAATGGAGAAAATATTTACAGCTCTTAGTTGTGCGGAGGAGCAAAAAGTGGTTTTTGCTTCGTTTGTTTTACAATAACAAGCAGACCATTAGTGGGAGTCCAAAGCTAGACAGTTGAGAACTCAATTGGAGAGGAGACTAATTACGTGGGAGTTGTTTGAGGAAGCTTTCTTAGAGAAATATTTCCCATAACGGGTCAGAGATAATATGAATGCGGATTTCCTAAGACTGGTGCAGGGAGATAAATCAGTGATAGAATACGAGGCAGAATTTAAAGCTTTGTCTCAATTTGCTGCTACCTTAGTTGCAAATAAGCAAAGCAAATGTAGGCATTTCTTAGAAGGATTGCGTCCAGCAATCAAGTCGCGGCTGTCCATCTTGAAACTGAACATATAT
Source organism: Cedrela odorata (assembly GCA_035584115.1). NCBI lineage: Eukaryota > Viridiplantae > Streptophyta > Magnoliopsida > Sapindales > Meliaceae > Cedrela > Cedrela odorata. Next base: position 2,288 of record JAXCLQ010023850.1, read on the forward strand.
ACAGATTTGGTTGACCAAGCAATTTTTGCATAAATGGATTTGGCAGAATCTCAAAAAGCTCAGGAACAGTTCATCAAGAAGAGAGGAGATGTGAGGTAAGGGGTAAGTAGTAGCATAACACAAAGACCTCCATTTTAGCAAGGTAATGGAGGTAAATCTGTTCCAAGAGGAGTTAACTTTAGAAATATGGGCAGTAATAGACAAGTAACGTAGAAGATGTATGTTCCTTGTGAATCTTGTGGGACGTTCCATCTTAGAATTTTCTACCGAGTGACGGGAGCTTATTTTGGTTGTAGAAAGTAAGGACATACAATCAAAGATTGTCCAAATAGGCAGGTGGACAAGAAAGATAGTGGAGTTGAAAACCAGAACAAGAAGCAAAAGGTACTGGGATGTGTGTATGCTCTCACCAAGCAAGATACATAAGCGTCGAATGAAGTGGCAACAGGTACACTGACTCTTTTTAATAAGGAAGCTAAAGTATTGTTTGACTCTGGTGCTACCCATTCTTTTGTGTCGTGTACATTTGGTTATTTTTCTAATAAACCTCCTAATTCTTTAAAGTATGTGATGTCTGTGGCCACATCTATGGGTGACAGCGTAATAATACAACGGGTTTACAAAGCTTGTAAAATTAGTATGGGGGATAAGGAATTTAATGTAGGTTTATTTTCTCTTGAAATGTGTGATTTTGATATTATTTTAGGAATGAATTGGCTAGCTGCTTATCATGCAGTAGTAAACTATTTTACTAAGGAAGCGATGTTTAACATTCCGGGTCAATTGGAATTTAGATTTAGGAGAAGGCGGTCAGTGGTGAGTCAAGGGTTGATAAGTGCAATTAAGTTATTAGAAAAAGGGTGTGAAGGTTTCTTAGCTTATGTGGTTAAGGGGCTGAGACTGAGGTGTGTATGGAAAATATTCTTGTAATCTCAGAACTCTGGGATGTGTTTCCAGAGGATTCGCTCGGGTTACCCCCTGAAAGAGAGATTAAGTTTGGTATTAAGTTAGCACCAGGTACATCGCCCATTTCTATAGCACCATATAGAATGACGCCTATGGAATTAAAAAAATTAAAGAGTCAACTATAGGAATTGTTAGATCAGGGTTTTGTACACCCTAGCATTTCACCTTGGGGTGCTCCAGTATTATTTGTTAAGAAGAAAGATAACACCCTAAGATTGTGTATTAATTAGGAGATTGAATCAAGCTATAATAAAGAATAAGTATCATTTGCCTTAGATTGATAATTTATTTGACCAATTGCAGGGAGCAAGTGTATTTTCTAAAATTGATTTGAGGTCAGGATATTACCAGATCGAAGTTAAGAGTGAGGATGTACTAAAGACTGCTTTTCGCACTCGGTATAAACATTATGAATTTTTGGTGATGCCTTTTGGGTTAGCAAATGTCACAGCAATCTTTATGGATTTAATGAATTGGATGTTTCAGCCATACTTGGATCAATTTGTGATTCTGTTATTAATGATATATTAGTGTATTCGAAGAGTGATGAGGATCATAAGAAACATTTACGGATAGTGCTTCAAACACTTAGGGAACAGAAGTTATATACTAAGTTTAAGAAATGCGAATTCTGACAAAAATAAGTGGTGTTTTTGGGGCATGTGGTGAACAAAGATGGGATATCCGTTGATCCAACTAAAGTGGAAGCAATAATTCATTGGCAATGACCTTCAACGATCACGGAAGTAAAGAGTTTCTTAGGTTTAGCAGGGTATTTCAAGAGGTTTGTGGAAGGTTTCGTTAGGTTGGCTTCACCCTTAACAAAGTTAACTTGAAATGATTTCAGGAGCTTAAGAATCATTTGGTGGCAGCACCGATTCTGACAATTCCTTCTAGTGTTAGAGGATATGTGGTATAGTGATGCCTCGAAGAAAGGTCTGGGTTATGTATTGATGCAACACGGGAAGGTTGTGGCCTATGCTTCTAAGTAACTTAAGGATCATAAGCAAAACTACCCTACTCATGATTTAGAATTAGTAGCAGTGGTTTTTGCTTTAAAATTTTGGAGGCATTATTTGTATGGGGAAACATGCCAAATTTTTACTAACTATAAAAGTTTGAAGTATTTATTTAATCAAAAAGAGTTGAATTTGAGGCAAAGGAGATGGTTAGAATTGGTGAAGGATTACAATTGTATAATTAATTATCATCCCGGAAAAGCTAATGTGGTAGCTAACGCCTTGAGTCGAAAATCTTCGGGACAGTCAACTACATTAATAACCACTCAGAAGTAGATTTTGTTTGGCCTTGATAAGAATCAAATTGAAGTAGTAAAAAAGGCGGATAACTCCTATATGGCTTACTTGACAGTGCAACCAACCATGATTTAAAGAATTAAAGATGCTCAAAGAGTAGATTAGTACTTGAGGAAGGTTGCGAAAGAAGTTCCTAGAGGTGGAAGAAAGGGGTTTGCAATAGCTGAAGATAGGGCATTGTAGTTTGAAAGAAGACTTTATGTGCCTAGGGATGATGACTTACAGCGGAAAATTCTGAATGAAGCTCATAACTCTCAGTATACTATCCATGCTGGTAGCACGAAGATATATAGGGATCTTTGCACTAGATTTTGGTAGCTTAAGATGAAACTAGATGTTGTACGATGTGTAAAACAGTGTTTAACTTGTCAGTAAGTTAAAGCAAAACATCAGAGATCGTCAGGTTTGTTAAAGCTATTGATGATACCGGAGTGGAAATGGAAACGCATAGCCATGGATTTTGTTATGGGGTTACCAAGAACTCTTAAGGGTTACAACGCAATATGGGTAATTGTAGATAGGTTAATTAAATTGACACATTTCCTTCTTGTGCGTACCATATATTTGATGGATAGGTATGCATAATTGTATGTTAAAGAAATTGTCAGAATGCATAGGGTGCCTGTTTCCATTATTTCGGATAGAGATCCACGATTTACCTCTAAGTTTTGAAAAAGTTGCATATGGCTATAGGTACCAAATTAAACTTTAGTACGGCTTTTCACCCATAAACTTACGGACAATCGGAGAAAACTATTTAGATTCTAGAAGATATGTTGCGGGCATACATGTTAGATTTCAAGGGTAGTAAGGATATCTACCATTAACGGAGTTTGCGTATAACAATAGTTTTCAATCCATTATTGGCTTGGCTTTATATAAAGCATTATATAGAAGGAGGTGTAGATCGCCGCTTTATTGGATGAGGTCGGATAAAAGAAAGTTTTGAGGTCAGAAATTGTTCAACAAACACGTAAAGTGGTGGAGAAAGTAAAGGAAAGAATGAAGACTGCGAAGAGTAGACAAAAGAGTTATGCCGATATCTGGAAATAGCCCTTAGAATTTGTTGTGGGAGAAAATGTATTTCTCAAAGTGGGTCCGATGAAAGGGGTCATGAGGTTTGGTAAAAAAAAAGGAAGTTAAGCTCTAGATTCATTGGCCCATTTGAGATTTTAGAAAGAGTGGGAGATGTGGCGTATCGACTTGCCCATCCTCCATCTTTGTCTGGAGTGCATAATGTCTTTCATGTATCAATTATGTGCAAATTCATTACTAGATTACTAGTCCTACATACGTGTTGAGTTATGAACCACTTAGGCTTAGAGTAGATCTGATTTATGAGGAGGTTCTTGTGCAGATTTTTGACCATAAGGATCAACAATTACGCTCTAGGAAGATTCCCTTAGTGAAAGTGCTTTGAAGAAATTATGCTGTAGATCACCTAGGAACGAGAAGCAGAAATTCGACAGAAATATCCTCAGCTTTTTAAATAAGGAAGAAGATACTTAGTAAATTTCGAAAACGAAATTTTTGTAAGGAGGAGAGAATTGTAACACTCGCGCTTTCTTTTGTAGAACTTATAGCTATGATTGTAAATATACTTGTTATAGTATTAAGTGTTAGAATTTTGAGAAGTAATATAAAGTAAATCAATAAGGGTAGAATTGGAATTTCATTGTTGGTAAGGTTATTTTTAAGATTTTAACTTATGGATAAATATTTACATATGTAATTAAGTGGGCTAAGTATTATATATACATAATTTGGGCTGAATTTAATTAAATTAAGCCCAAGCTCAAGCTTATATGTGTGTGTGTGTGTGTATATATATATATATACTAAAATAGGCCAAAGCCCAAACCCAAGTATAAATATATATATATATATATATATATAACAAAGTAAAATAAATAAATAAATGAATAAAATATTAGGGTTTTTTGCTTAAATTCTCTACAAAATCCTAGCCATCCATTTCCTTTAATCCTGGCCATCCACTTTTCACAATTCTAGGCATATTTTATAAAATGGATAAAGATAAACATAAAAGCTAAGTTAGTGGAAAATGTTGTGACTAAATGTAGTCCATTAGATTTGGTTAAAACCATCTTAGCCATCCATGTGTTTTATTAATTAAATTAATTAATATTTGGTGTTAGTTAGTGGAAAATGTTATGAAGAAAAGATGACTATTGGATTTGATTGAAATAATTCAAGCCATCCATGTGTTTTAAGAAAATTAGAATTAATTAATATTTAATGAAAATTTGGTGAAAAAATTTGAGCCATTAGATTTGATTGAAGTAATCTTAGCCCTCCATGTGTTAATGAGTTAAAAGTTTAGTGTTAACATTTCAAATTGGAAATGTAAAGGAGGCATACGTATAAGGTAAAATAGAAAAGGAAAAGAGAGTGAAAGAAAGAAGAAAAAAAAAGGAGAAGAAAGAAATGATTTGTGAGTTTTATATCTTCTTTAATTATTATTTTATGATTTTGGTATAGTAAGCTTAGTAAATTGTTAAGACTATGTGAATTGTTAAGGTTATTATAGTAGACTTTATACTTTCATGTGATATAAGAAATTTGAAAATAAAAACTATTATTATTATATTGTTATAATGGTGAAAATTTATTATTATGTTATGCTAATGTGTAAATTGGTGGAAGCTTAATCATCATGGGGTTATGATGATAGAAATTGATAGGAATATTGTTATCATAAAATTATAATTTGTAAATTGGTGGAAGTATATTTATCATATTGTGATAATGGTGGAACTGGTGGGAATGTATATTGTTAATACTAAATTGTATAAGGAAATTAGTATTATGTTAAGGTAGCACTAGTGAAGTGGTAAGACAATGGTAGTAGAAAGTTAAAGATAAATAACTTTATAATAAGGAAATTAGTATTGGTGATGTTAAATTGTAGTAAGGAAATTAGAAATTTATATTATGTTAATGTGTATGTAGTGTTGTAAATGAGAAATGGTTATTGTGTTAGTTGGTAGAAAATTGAATGATGAAGAAAAGAATGGAAGTGTAGTAATAAATAAATATATATATATATATATAAATGTAAATTGATGTTAATTGTGGAATTTAGAATGGCATAAATGTGGAAGTGAAATTGAATCTTAGCGATTACAATAAGCCGAGTTTGTTTGAAATATTTGAGAGTGTGTAATGCCATATGTTATGATTCTTTTATTAATGCCATATTTTGGAAATGGGTGTTGTTCGGTGTGTCGAAAAGTGAATTGGTGTAAAATGGCAAAATTGACTAGTTTCGAAAATTTTATGCCAAATGTGTTTTTTCGAAAAATTGTTATAATACGCATATATATATATGTATAGATATATATATCTATATGTACATATGTATAAGCATATATGAAATGATGTTATGGCGTAAATATGGCAATAAGTCTACTTTAAAAAATTCATGAAGTGTTAAAGTTTGGAAAGGTGAATGTTGTGGGAAGGTAACAACAAGTATAAAACATGAAATTGAAGTAGATTGTGTTAATTTGTTTTAGGTACGCAACATTAAGATACAAACATACTCAGGAAGAGCGGAAATAAAAGTAAGTAGAGCATGCATGCATTTTAATGTTTTTGAAATTGTAAGATACTCGATATTGTGTGAAATGTGTATATTAATGCTTCGGTATGCCAACATCAATTTTATGAAATGACTCTTGAAAAATTATGAACTTAAATGTTGTACGCTGATATCGCATATAAGAATTGATTCTGAAATGTTATCGATGTGTGAAAATTTGAATAAAATACATTTTTATGGCTTAGCCGCTACTTCTTTTATTTTGACCTAGCCGAATCTCGTATTAAAAGCGATACTTATAAGCTAACAAGAATTCTGTTTAGCACATCATGCGCGCTTCTGTTATATGAAAATTTGAATGACAGTTGTATGAGGCACACGTGATCACGTTCTGAATACGGGTCATCGTGAGTGCAGGTGACACTAACTGACTAAGCCGTTATGATAATGTTTATGTATGAATAAAGCATATGTAATTGGAAAAGTTTGAAAATGCTTTGGTTATTTATACTGTCATACTGTCATATTTTGTTATGCATCGATTGTTTAAAACATTTACCTTCTATACTGCATTGACATATAAAACCTGCATGATTTGCTTACTAAGGTTATATCTCACCCTTTGTTGAAAAATTTACTTTTAAGATAATAGCACATATGGATGACCAAGTATAGAAGCGAGGGTACTAGTCATATTTGAAGTTTTTGGATATATGTGATTGTAGGTTAACTAAGTAATATGTATAGACTTATAAGCTAGTATTAATATTTTGGATATGTAGTTAATAAGCTATTTGTATTACAAGAAATTGTAATGTATGTATAAAAAAAAACAAATTGTTAACTATAACTATTTATGTTTTGTGTAGCAAAAGAATAATATTTTGTATAGTATACGTGAATATGTATTTGTAGTTAATATGAAATAGGTGTGACAGTATCGATACTTTTGGCTTCGATATCAATCCCTTTAGATTGGGTATCGATCTATTCATAAAAGTTCGATTTTGGAAATGTCTTGGATCCCGAGTATCGATACATTTGCTTTCAGAGACTTGGGAAGAAATTTCTGATCAACCAGATCGATACTTTTAGAGAAAAATAACGATACTATCACACCTGTTTCATTAAATTGCAAATACATACTTACATTCCTTATATACAATGTTATTCTTTTTATTACACAAAACTTAAAACATTTATAGTCAACAATTTTTTTTTTTTTTACATACAAGTATACATATAATACAACTCTTTGACTTACAACTACCTTATTAACTACCTATCCAAACATATACATATACACGCCTAGTAAACCGTGTTGGCATCCTCTGTCACCTCTATGTGCTATTATCTAAAGAATAAATTTTTCAATAAAATGGTGAGATAAAAATCTCAGTAAGTAAATCATACAAGTGTTAATGTCGATGTAATGCAAAATTATAAAAACTTAAATAATCAGTATATTTTCAAACTTTTCAATTCTATAAAGTTCATTCAAATACAACCATATTCAGAACAGCTTAGTCAATTAGTGTCACCTGCACCCACGGTAACCCGATTACAGAATGTGATCATGTGTTCCACATTAAGCAGTCATTCACATTTACATATAACTGAAAAAACAGAATTCTTATTAGCCTGCAAACCTCGCCTTTAACACGAGGTTCGTCTAGATCAGAATAATATAACTAACAACTAAGCCATAAAGCACATTCTTTTTTGAACATTTCACACATCGATAACATTTCATATTTATTCCCTAAATGTGATATCGGCGTAAACATTCAAATTCATAAACATTTCATTAACCATTTCATAGAATTTCATTGGCGTACCAACATGTACAAATTACATTTTTATCAAACATCGAATATCGCATAATTTTCAAAACATTAAAATGCATGCACAATTTACTTACTTTTGTTTCTGCTCTTCCCAAGTATGTTCCTATGTTAATGTTCCGTACCTAAAAACAAATTAACACCACCTATTTCAGTTACGCATTCATACTCGTCGTTACCTACCTACGACATCCACATATCCCAAAATGATATTTAACGAATTCCTAAAACATGTTCATCATCATATTCATTTCATTCACTATTCCATATATACCTATACATACATATAATTAGATATGTATATTACAACAATTTATTGAAACAAAACACATTTGACGTACATTTCCGAACTCATTAAATGTTGCCATTCCCGTCAATCCATTTTCTAACACATCCGCATTATCAAATCCCAAATACTTCCAAATATTTCAAACAAACTTGGCCTACCGAAATTGCCAAGATTCAATTTCAATTCCACCGCTCACCATCATCCACACATAACAATTTAAATCACCATAAACACATTATACATTAGTTACAATTTAACATTAATATCACTATTTCTAATAAAACTCAATCAATTTTGTAATGTGCTAAGCATCCTATCTTTTTAATTGCAAGTTTATATTATTAACTTAAGTGTTACAAATATTGTAAACATTACGTACATATGTTAATAACAATTACACTAACCACCACCATATTCTAATTTCCACCAATTCCTACAATGACACACACATAATAGCCACCAATTCTACTAACTTAAAATGCTATATATGTTAACACTATTCCATTTCCAACTTTAACTCTTCAATTTAACATTAATAATATCAATTTATCTATTTTAAATTCCCGACTATCATTTAGTAATACTAGTATAAATTTGTCTATTTCTAACTCTTAATAATTAAATATGAACATTAATAATATGAATTTTGACTATAGCTAGTTTCCTACTTGAATTAGCACTACTAACATGAATTTATTCATAACTAATCTTCTTACTACAATTAGGCCCATGAACTAAACATGTTCTAACTTCCATCATTATTACTACTAATGCATAAACTTTCACCAATTTACATCATTACAACACTATAACAATAAAACTCCTACCAATTTTTCATCATCACGATAACATAATAATAATAATTTTCACCAATTTTCACCATCATTACCACTAATTTATACAATTTCAACAATATGATAATAACAATATTCAATTTAAATATATGTAGAATATTATTCATATACAACTTCATAAATTACAACTTAACTATTATCATAAATTCTACTACAATTAATTCAATCTACTAAATTTACTACACCAAAACAATAACACTAATTAAAACAAGTTTACTATACCAAAATAATAAAACATTAATTACAACAATCTAAAACTCACCAATTTCTTCTTTTTTTTCCCTTGCTCTCCCTTTTCTCTCCCTTTTCTTTCTTTCAAAAGCTAGCCTTCTCTTCTTTTACGTAAATGCTCTTTCAATTTCAATTTTGAAATGTTAAACACTAACCTTTTATTCATCAACATATGAAGGGCTTAGATTAACTCAATGAAATCCAATAGCTCTCATTTTTTCACCCAATTTCTATTAACTCTAATTTTCTTAAAACACATGGATGGCTTGGATTATTCACTCAAATCCAATGGCCATCCTTTCTCCAACACAACTTCTACTAACTAACCTTAAATATTTATTAATTTAATCAATAAAACATATGGATAGCTAGGACGACTTTGATCAAATCCAATGGACCACATTTAGCCACCACATTTTCCACTAACTTAGCTTTTTATTCATCCTTATCCCATTTGCAAAACATGCCTAGAATTGTGACAAGTGAATAGCTAAGATTGAAGTAAATGAATAGCTTAGATTTTGTAGAGAATTTTTGGCCAAAACTTAGTATTTTATTTAAGTATTTATTTTACTTAATTATATATATATAAACTTGGGCTTGGGCTTGGACCCATTTTAATATTTTTTTATATATATATATATATACACAAAAACTTGGGCTTGGACTCAATTTAATTATATTAAACCCAAATTATGTATGTATAATATTTAGTCCACTTAATTACATATGTATATATTTATTCATAAGATAAAATCTCAAAATCACCGTGCTAATAATGAAATTCTAATTCTACCCTTATAAATTTACTTTATATACTTATCAAAATTCTAACGCTTAATACTTTAACAAATATATTTATAATCCTACCTACGAGTCTTACAAAAGAAATTGCAGGTGTCATAGATAAATTTAAAAATAGAGAGTTTGAAAATAATTACAAAAGGGACCAGATCAATACCTTATTCCAAGGTATCGATACATGGCAAAACAGAGAGTTTGAAAATATTTACAAGGCGAACTGATCGATACCTTCGTCGAGACTATCGATCCATGGCAAAACAGAGAGTTCAAAATTAATTACAGGTTGAGCTAGTTCGATACTTTCATCGAAGGTATCGATCCTTTCATTAAGTATCGACCTATAATCTTAATGTATCAGTTTGTATTCTTCATGTATCAATACCTTGGCCTTGAGTATCGATATTTCCTATCCAATTATCTATTTTCTCACAAAAACTTAAAATAGAAATAAAAATACATGAGTTAACTTTAGTCACCTAAGCGTTGATTGCGTGTCAACTAATCATTACCATGCATGTATGAAATGAATGTCATACAAATGAAAATTTTATCCTTATGTTCAAAGAACAGGGTTTAAAAGTTTCATTCTCCTTTTAGTAATATATAAATTTCCAAGTCCTTTATGAGAGCTCTATCAATCATACCATTTTCATTTTTATTTATACTAATCTATTTATCATACTTTGTCCTTACCATAACTACAAACCAAAACCAAACAAAATAAATTCCATGAAATTATCACAAATATACTGAAGTTAAAACTACACTAACTAAAAATTTTTGCTTAGCATTATTTATTAATTTATTTATTTTAACTAACCCAAAGTTTATAGAATCCTAACTTGAATTTTGATTTGTAATGTATTGACACTTTTAAGCTATGGTATCGATCTATTCATTAAAATTTGGTTCTGAAAATTTCGTTGACACCAAGTATCGATACATTGGCCTTCATACATCGATACTTTCTCCTTAAGATATTGATATGGGTGAGTTCGTAAATAATTTTGAACTTTCTAACTTACAAAGTATTGATCATTTTTTCACATGTATCGATACTTTCTTTACATGTATTGATACTTTCTTCTTTGTGTCTTATTACCATAATGATATTTTCTTATTGATTTTCTTAATTTCAAACCTTGCTTTCCCTATTAATCTGAATGTCTATATACTTAAATATTCAGCCATTCCTAATATCTACGAACCTCAAATTATTATCTTATCACTTAAAGTCTACAGAACCTCAAACCTTAGCTCTGATACCACTCTTGTAACACCCCTTCCATACTTAATCAATCAAGATTACGTAATACTACATCATTTGCCCATAACATATTTGTATCAACAATCTAAATATCCACTCAATGTTACATCATTTGTCACACCTTCTATACATAATTTTAATACAAAAGGACTTAGCCTTAATATTCTAAAATTTCATGCACAAAACTACATTAGTATTGCATGATTCTTAAATATTTACAATTTCTAAATTCCTTACAAATATAAAGAGTTATCTATATAACTAGTTCTCAATCTTATAATTACTCTATTAGTTAAACATAAAACCAAAATTTTCATCTACGCCTAACTAACCTTGCACGTGTCCTTTGTCACTTCTATATATTATTCCTTAAAAAATAAAATTTTTACAATAAAGGGTGAGATATAATCTCAGTAAGTAAACCATGCAAGTTTACAGATGTTAATGCAGTACAGAATATAAATATTCGAACAGATCAATACATTTTCAAACTTTTCAATTACACATACACCAATTCATAGTACAAACATTTTCAGAATGACTTAGTCAGTTAGTGTCACCTACACTTATGGTGACCTGCATTCAGAACGTGATCACATATTCCACTTAAAGCGGACATTCTTTTCATTTCAAGCATAACAAAAATGTTTAGATCATGTTAAACGGGCTCTAAATAGCTCACAAGTTCTGCTTTTGACACGAGACCAGGCTCAGTCAGAATAAACATTAACTAACCACTAGAGCCATAAAATTATTTTCATTCATAAACATTCACACATCGAAATCATTTTCAACAATCGTTTCATGAATTTGATATTAGCATAAACATTAAAATTACCAATTTTCATATTATTTTTAAATATATGCTTAGATATCCTATTATTCAAAAGTAGTAAAAATACATGTACAATTTACTTACTACAAGGGAAGGGTAACCGCTATCACTATTGATCCTCTTGCCTAACATGAACTCTCTCCCGGATTCTAGTAGCCTAATACTACAAATATATAAATCAAGTCTTCTACTATTCAAATAATCTATATAAATGTTTTAAATGCAATATTCATAGAATCATTGTCTAAAATTTCTTAGTTTTATCCATATTACTAAGTTTAACTAACTAAGGTCATTTACCCGATTTTCAAAAATGAATTCTCATGACTAACTTATTTTAATTCATATTTCAACTATCCTCAATTTACATATTTTCGCCTAAGCAAACAAATACAATTTTGATTTAAATGCTGTAGTAAAGTACTATTTTCCAGGTGTTTGTAGCTAAAGTACTGTTCATATCAGATACTGTAGTAATAGTTACTATTCAGATTAAAGGTATTTTATTATATTTAAAACACTGTAGCACATTCAAAATCACTATTTATCTGAATGAAAAATACCCAAATTCCTTCTCACAAACACCTCAATTAATGTCAAATCAACAAAATACTATATTTTCTACTCCAATTCAATACACTCTAACATTTCCTACACATAATCAAGGGTAAATTTCTCATATAAATAGTAACTCAAATTTAATTCATGCCTAAATTTTGAAAATCAAGCTTCTAATGAGTCATTAAGCTTACCCGTAATAGAAATTTAAAAGAAAATTGGCCGAATTTGAAGCATTTTTTTTCGAAATTGAAAGAGAAAATGGAGAAAAAGTTACTAGAAATGAAGAAGAATAGCTGTTGGAAATTAATAAGAATACCGGTGAATGTGTTCAAATTGTTTTATTTGGATAAGTAAAATTTCAATTAGACCCCTATTCTTTTAAAAAAATTTAGAATAATTCATAACTTTGAAAAACTTTCGTTTTAGTTAAAATTAAAACCAAAATTAATTCAAGCACTATGTCCTTAACCCAAAATCTAATTGTAATCCAATTTTATGAAACTAAATTTGGGCTTAAATAAATAACACTATGTTGATCTCAAAATTTAATCATTTACCCAAAAATTCGATGTTACATGAAATTTTAATTAACCAAATAATATCAAATTATTCTATTAAATTTTCTAAATACTGCAGATGCTATTATTAAAAATTTCCAAAATTGCAGGCATTATAGTATATGTGTAATATAATTGTGTATTTATCTAGTTACAATGAAAAGAATCTAACACAGAAATTATATGTTGTAGATCGTCAGGTCAATTGCCAGTAAATCTCATAATAGATCAAATATACCGCAGCCCGATATCGGTGAGAAGATGTTTGTTTATATATATGTGTGTATATATACATGTGTGTATATGAGAATAATACTAAGAATGTATACGAAACTAATACTGAAAATGCATATGAATTTATTACTGAGAATGCATATGAAATTAATACTAAGAATGCATATGAGACCAATACTGAAAATGAATATGAAATAAACTGATTGGTGTGCTTATAAGATTAGTTGAAATGATTGCATAAAATGATCTTGATATGTTGTAATGTGATCATTGAAATGATGATTGTGTTGTATGATTGAGAGTGGCTATAAAAGAAAACGATTAGCCATTGTCTATGTATAATGAGTTGAATATGTTATGTTTGAACGAAACAATGAGCTTGAGCATGCTCTGTTTCTGTGAGCAGCGGAAGTGCGATGCACGAAAGGGACTTCCGAGCATGCAATTACCGCAGGGGAGCCATGGTCATCTTAATGAGCCTGTGGAATAGGCTTTCAACTGATCTTAATATGCACACACGCATGTTACAACTTACAAAAACATGCTCTGTTCAAGTTTAAAAACAAAGATAACTCACCTTTGGCCTTACAATTCGGGACAACAACAAATTTGCTCCCTTAGGTGGTCCACATGTCGGTGTGATGAAGTCGGTTCTTGCTTGTTTGGGATTTGCAAGCTCTGGTTTAAGCTTTAACAAGTTCACCAAGCTTTCTCTTTCTATGATTTTCTCTTCTCTCTCTTATGTTGAAGCTCCGGTTCACAACCCAAGCTTGCTTCCCTCTTTTGTCTTTGCTTTGGTTCACAACCAAGCTCTCGTAAGCTTGCTTCCCCAAGCAGCTTATGGTTTGAAGGAGAAGAATAAGTTTTTTTTCGGTTTTCAAAATAGAGAAGGAAAAACAGAAACAGAGAAGTATATCTATATATATATATATATATTTTTCACATAATGTATTCTGTATATATATGTATATAAACTTAATCCTTAAGTTTTGTGTTTATCAAATCTCATTTTGATAAACACCCACCCACTCCACCCAACCAACTTGCATATAAAAAAAAAAATCAAGTTAAAATTTAATGCAAAAAGTGAGTCATTGTTTTCTGGTCGGCAGTGTGCATTCTTAATGCATTTCATTAATACACATATATATTAATACATTAATACATTATTAATATAATATATATACATTAATCAAATTAATATATATATATATATTTGTATTAAAATGAGAGAGAGAGAGAGAGACAATTACATATATATACACACATTACTTTAATATATATATATATATATATAAATATTTAAATACACACATATTAATAAATATCTTACATATATACATATATATCATTACTTTAATAATATATATCAATAATACATTTTAGCTATTTATCATTATATTGCATATATATACACATTAATGTATATATATTATATTAATAATGTATTAATGTATATATGTGTATTAATGTGATGCATGTATTTGGTTAAAAATGCAAATAACTGACCTAATTAACCATGACTCATCTTCTTACATTAATTTATTTGTGATATTTTGAAGATGCAAGTCAGTTGTTTATGTGTAGGTGGCGTCGGTGATTTATAAACACAAAGGCTTAAGGGTTAAGTTTATACACACATATATACATAATACATTATGTAAAAGATAGAGAAAAATATACTTCTCAGTTCTGTTCTTCCTTCTCTATTTTTTGAAAAATAAAAAAAGCTTCTTTTTTTCCTTTAAACCTTAAGCTGCTTGAGGAAGCACGCTTAGGAGAGTTTGGCTGTGAACAGAAAAGGGAAGCAAACTTGGGCTGTGAACTGAAGCTTGAACAAAAGAGAGAGAAGGGGAAACCGTAGAGAGAGAAAGCTTGATGAGCTTGTTGAAGCTCAAACTAGTGCTTGCAAATCGCAAACAAGCTGAAACCAGCTTCATCACACTGACGTGTAGATCACCTAAAGGAGCAAATTTGTTGCTTTCCTGGATTGCAAAGCCAAAGGTGAGTCTTATCTTTGTTTTTTAATATATGAACAAAGCATGTTTTTTAAAGCTGAAACATGCATGCGTGCATGTCAAGATTGATTAGGAGCCTATTCCGCAGGTTCATGAAGATAGCCATGGCTCATCTGTGGCTGTTATGCGCCTGGAAGTTAATTTCGTGTATCGCGCTTTCGCTGCTCACAGAAACAGAGTGTGCGAGCTCAACTTTTTGTTCACGATATACACAAGTGAATGATGTGCCTCAATGCGGAGGATAGCCGTAACACCTCAAGTTAAAGAACTAATGGTACACTAGTATGACTGTGTAATGTATCATTAACTATGGATAATCACCTATGTGATTCATCACATTTGGTCACGTTCAATAACACGTACTCCAACGTATTACTCATGTTTATGCTATTGTGACATGAGACTCGTCATCCAACTATTAGCATCAAATACTAATCCTTGGCAGTATCGAATATGCCATTCAGGCAAAGTCATACTCCTATATAACAATACCTCAACCGAGAACTAATTTGGATGTATTTAGATGAGACTCTGTACTCATATCTACAACTCCTTGCAGATAGAGTTCTGACGTCATAATACATCATGGGATCTCATTCTGCATTTTATATATAATATTTATATATATACGCAACTGTATATTTAAAATGATATATATGCCATTTTATTAATCATAAACTAATTTATAATTAATTACAAAGTAATATATATATATATATAAGGATGATATCCCTAAACTGTATGATACAATTGGTTCTAGGACATATCTTCAATAGTATTGTGATATGAAAAGAAAGATGAATGCGTTGATATTGTAAAGTGTGCTGTATAATGACTGTACATAGTATATTGGGGTGGAAATGGCAGTTGTGTTGACTTACCATTAGTGGTGCATGATAACCTTGGTATGATGTACAGTAACATATAATTAAGAGAAGTAAACTATATTAATTTTATGAAATGCTTTCTTATTTTCTTAATGTGATGTTATAGTTGTTGTTATGATTGAATGCGTGTGTGTGTGCGTGGTTGGGATTGATCCATGGATCTAGATAGATGACTTGGGGGACGACGGTAAAT
The DNA here is from genome assembly GCA_035584115.1 of Cedrela odorata. NCBI lineage: Eukaryota > Viridiplantae > Streptophyta > Magnoliopsida > Sapindales > Meliaceae > Cedrela > Cedrela odorata. The sequence continues at coordinate 18,709 of JAXCLQ010023850.1, forward strand.
GAAATGCCCCAAGGTATATGATCTCTCTACCCGGTCAAGTGTGTATCCCTAGGTATAGACTGTTCCTCTGTCCGGTTAAGTGTGTAGCCTTAGACATAGACCAAAGAAAGATGTAGGCACCTGACGATTGGTGTTATTTCTTAGTGTCTTGGGGGATGGCAGAAACTAGAAGCCCCAAGGCACTATAAGGACGCCCTTAAACACCAATATGTTGCTGAGTGATGAATTCTATGTTTGATACATTAAAAATTACTTATGTTGAAATGCAAAAGATTGTTGCATGTGTGTATATATATATTTCATATGAATAAACAAATAATGACATGAGTATGCAAACGATGGTATTACTATACGAATGATGACAAAAATATGTAATTAATGGCAAGGTATAAATATATGTATAAGAAGTGATGTTTGTGTGTGTATTACCCACTCACTTAGTCTTGTTAGACTCACCCCCCTTCACCTAGCAGTTTTTGCAGGAAATCCTTAGTTGGTGAGTAAACACAGCATCTTGAAGACATGGACTTGGAGGAGAAGTCATGAGACGTAGTCACCACTGTGTCGGGTCCATTTTATATAGATATCAACAGTTTTATTTTGTTTTGTTATATAATATATGTTGCTAATATCTGGGGTTGCATGTATATAGACTGACAGATTTATAATTAGTATTATTTTGAGATATAGTGTATCATATGGATTTGTATGCATATGTCAGCAGTGGCGATATGACACCCTGAGTTATGTGGACTTGATATAAGTTTATTTGAGATTGCATATATAACAAGTTGTATAAGACTTAAGGTGATAGGAGGGGCCTATCACCTGTCGGTAACACTCCCGAATTTGGGATGTTACATTTTGCTCTATTTTCTTCTCTCTTCTCTTCTTTCTCCCCCCTTTCTTCTCCTTCTCAGTCATTCCTCTATTTCTCTCCCATTTCTCCTGTTTTCCTCTTCTTCTATTGATTTTTCTCTTGATTCTTCTAGTTTTACGAAGAAAAGACTAGAATTGGGCCAATTTTTGCATGTACATTTGAGCTTAAACATTTGGGCTTTATGTGCTTGAAATTGGGGTTTCATATATACCACTTGTTTATGTTTAATTTGTGTTCAATAATGTTGGGCCTTAATCTATCAAATATTGGGCTTGGGCTTGGACATTAGTATTAGGCCATTCTAGTCACCGATATTTTATAGTAATTTACCATAGAAAATTTTGGACCATTACAATCCATAGCAAAATCATATGACCTAGTGTTTAAATCATTTGGTTAAGAAAATAATTTTCGTGTAATAGTTATTTTCATTCATTTGAGTTTTTTTAGTTTGTTCTTATACAAGTCTCAAATTTTTTATTTTTCAAATAAAATTAGGGTTACATAAATTTGGTACTCAATAATTTAACAATTCTCGAGTAAAGATACTCTACTTTCCACTTTATTATTTGTTCAATTAGTACACTTGCTAATAAGGCAACATTAAACCCAACCTATGTTGAACTGACGAAACTATAAAAACAGAAGTGACTATGAACTAAAGAGAGAAAGAAAATCAAACCTTACAAAAATCGAGGAAACTATAAATCGAACCAAGTTTTAATCTAGATGAACTAGAAAAACTGAATCAATCTTAAACCACCTTATATTAAACCAAGAGGACTGTTAAAATTGAATCAAACTTAAACCTCGGACGCTAGAAACCAAACAGAGCTTGAAACAAGAAGAGCTAGAAAACCAAACCAATACCTATGTTGAATCAAAAAGACTACAAAAATCAAACCAATCTTGAACTTAGAAGAACGAAAAAAATATAACAAATCTTTTGCAAGATGCGAGTCCTAGAGATGGCTTGAATTTTGTTACAAAATCTTTTAGAAGTAATTTTGTATATTTTGAAGTTAACTTTGAGGTCATGAATTTGAAGGAAAAATAAAAGATAAGAAGTTGAAATATGGTTTTGACCATCTTATTAAACTACAATAAGACTTCCCAAATTGACTCTGACTTTGCAAGTCACAATTAGGGATGGTAGTGGAATTAGGTTGGGACGGGTATCTCCAAATCCACATCCGCATCCACAAAAAAATTTAATACCATACCCGTGTTGGAGATATGCTCTAGAACCAATTGTGTCATGTAGTTCAAGGATATCATTCCTTGTATATTTTTATATTTCTACAATTAATTATAAATTATTTATGATTAATAGAATGACATTTATATCATTTTGCATTTACAGTTACTTTAATAAATAAATAATACAAAATGAGATCCTGTGATGTATTATGATGTCATGACTATTTGCAAAGAGTTGTAGATATGAGTACAGAGTTTTGATTTGAATACATCCAAATCAGTTTCTAGTTGAGGTGATGTCATATGGGACTATGACATTGCATGATTAGCATATTTAATGCTGCAAAGGATTGGTATTAGATACTAACAATTAGGAGACAAGTCTCATGTCTTAAGAGCATAAACATGGTTAATGCATTGGAGAACGTGTTACTAAGCATGACTAAACATGATGAATCGTATGGCTGATTATCTAAATCAATAATACGTTACACAGCCGTACTAGTAGATCACTAGTCTTTGACCTAAGGTGTCACAGCTGCCATCTGCATTGAGGCACATTGTTCACTTGTGTATATCGCACTAGGCTAGCCACGCTTGGTGAAAGAAGCTTGCTGGCAATGTGTTCTTGGTGTATGAGGATAGGTGATGGCCAAAATGGAATCTGCTGGCTAAGATTTTAGAGCTTGAGATCCTAGATGAGGATGTCATATATGAGAATAAAATCTCTGGCTAGAGTACATAATTCAGAAAAGGTGTTATCGGATATACGAATCCCGTGTATGAATTGAGACCCTGTTCCTATGATTAAGTTAGCGGTTTGACGATTCCATGGCTCGCAATTAATTGGAAGTAGACAGCAAAAGGACTTTACTACATATACGTAAAACTATATAGATTCATTAGTGTTTGGCGGTAGTGGCATCTTGCTAGATGTTGCACATGATCATTGGGAACTTCAGATGTAAGGAGTTGTACCGAAGTGATGTGAAGGGTTTGTATTCACTCATGTCTAACTCACAGTGGATCCAGGTGGTCATATACACATTGATTACTTGATGATGATGATTATAGCCATATATAATATTATTAAATTAGTTAATGATATTGTTACAATACTTGATCGGATAGCAATTTAATTCTTTATTGTAAAGAATTAAGTTCCTGGCTAAGACGTGCTAGCACACGTGTGCGTAGGAAATATTTTAGTAATAATTCGAATTACGTAAATATGAATTACGGACATTTGGAAACTAAGAAAAATATATTTTATGATAAGAATATTAATAAATAAATTGTTTATTTATTATTGATTAAATAATTGTTATTTGATCAAATAGATCCTTGCATAACAAATGGCACCATGTGATGTTGCCAAGTGTCTTTTATATTTGATGTTTAAATGTTAAGCATAATAAATAATGATTATATACATGATATAATATTAAAATATAATATTATATTTTATTTATATTGTATAAATAAAATAATAAACACATTCTCTCTCCCTTGCTTTATATACATATATATTAATATTTGATTAATATATGTATATATATAAATATATAATACATAAATCAAGTTGGTTGATGTTTGTTTAAGTTAACCACTCAAGCCTTGACACATGGAATGCTTTTGAACATTTGATGAGACAAAGAGACAAGTGGGCAAGTGGATGGCTTTGGTTCATTTAATGAAATGGACAAGTGGGGATGGTGTAAGGCGGCTATGCAGGGAAAAACACTCAAGTGTTGAGTGTGGAAAACATGCATTAGGATGCTACGTTTTCTACCCAGTAACCTTCCCCAACACAGCACCGACTATGCTTCTTCTTCTTCTCTCTTCTCTGTTGAGAACTCTATTGATGAATGGGTGAGGGTTTTGTTTTGAACAAACCCAAAAGAGAGAAAGAAGAGAATAGAGAGAGAAAGAGGAAGAGGAGGAAAGTAGTGAAAGGTGTTTCATGTTCTTCCCTCTCTTTCACAAAGAACTAGAAGTTTTCTAGATCTAGAAAACTTACTCTTGATTTTCCATACACCAATCCAGGTAACCGGAACTTGTCAAAGTCAAACCGATGTGTGTGACACACTAACAAGCTAACAAGTAGCCTGTTCCAAAAGGTCGACATATAAGGTATGTCTTGATATTTAGTTTAAATCGTTTAAAATTTTAAAATGCACACACATCCATGTCTATGGCCCTTGGGTGAGCTTTTTCTGCACTTGTCGTGTGACGACAGTGGCTCCCCTTCGCATCAGTTCTGCTGGAGCAGGCCTGAGAATCGATCCCACATATTGCGCTCTAACTGAGTTTCTATCAACCTATACCAAATCCATTGCAGATTTGATAGTTTATTACCAAGCCCGTTTAAACGAGTATTTCACATTTACCAAACTTGCACGGATATTCGCAAATTTTTAGTAGGTTTTTAATAGAATTTTCAGTATTAATTCAAAATAAATTACATCACTCACATAAAGTAAGAGAAATTTATAAATTAGTAGTGATAAATAAAAAAAAAGTTAAGAAAGATTCTTTCACCTTATTTTTTTTCTCTCATCTATTTATTTCCTCAACTTTTTTATTTATCGTCAAACTATTACTTTCTTTTATTTCCCTAATTGAATGATTCATTTCGTAATATAATTTAAGTTAAATGAGCCTTATAAGTATGTGTGTCTCGGAGTTTCGTTAACTTCAATTTTGATTTAAAATAGTGATATTAATTTTGGAATATTGATTTATGCAAATATAAAATTCAAAGTTAATAAACAATATTTAATGTTATCAACTCATTATTTTTTATTTATCGTTGAATAGCATGTATCAATAGTTTAAAATTTATATCTCCAATTTAAATTAAATAATTTAATTTAAAAGTTTATATATATATATATATATATGAAATTCGACTTATAAAAGAAAAATGAATATTATTCTTAGAAGAAATAGGTTATTAATCATTATATAGGGAGGTGGAATCACTTGTAGAATATGTAATTTCTTATAATATATAGTTTCTAGGGAAGAGGTTTATTAGATTAAGTATAAATCTGAAAGTAAACATGGTCTATATTAACTCTAAAAGAATATATGGTCTTAAGATCTTAAAGTAGACAAATTCTAGTAAGGGAAACAGTGAGACCTATTGAGATTTTGGCGTGATTGGGTTTAATTAGGGTTTAAGTATAAGGAAAAATTACTGCGTGTGGTTGCAACAATTTTTCACATAGTGAAATTTTCTCTCGTCGTCCTTAGTAGTCATAGATTTTTTTTTTTATAGGTGTTTTCCATGTAAATACTTGTGTTGTAGGATTGATAATTTTTCTCTCTACAATTTTGTTTATTACTTGTTTGATATATTCATTCTAAGGGATCTTGGATGGAACCTAAAATTCCTAGCATTACAACCTAACCATTCAAAAGACAATTTATAAAATATTCAATGGAGAATAATACAACTCAAAGATAAGAATTATCTAAAGTTGCATATTCCAAAGAGTCGTTGTTGATAAGAAACTTTTAAAGAAATCGAAGTTAAGAAAGAAAGAGTCACAATTGATGTCTAAATTCCAATAAGTGAAAATTGAAAAAGGATTCTTTCAGCAATACAGAAAAAGAAGAATGCCGAACATAAAAACAGAAAAAAGATAGTACATAGCAAGACTTTAACACACGACCATCATAAACAATGTGATTTCTCAAAATCTATAAGTAAAGAACTTCTATAGGTGTGTTGGATACATGAGCATTGTACTCTTATTCCTTCGATCATGTTTCATCCTTTTGGATTTTACTATAAAAGTTTTTAAATAAAACAGCATCTGAAAGAACAAGACACAAGACATCGTGACTGAAATATCTAATATCTTATAATTCATAACAACATTGCTACATCAACACAGTTCCTCAACTTCGCAAAGGGCTTTTAAATAGGGGGAATAGCCATAGGAGCATTTTCTTTAAGCCTTCTAGTCAACCATGCCATATCAACAAGAAAGCCAACTTATAAGAAAACTAATTTACCTATAAATAAACCTCTTGTAATCACTTATGGGGGGACTCTCTCATTATCACTTACAACAGAACTTGTTCTTAATAAGAAAGACAAAGGCATTACTATTTTCTCTCTACCTTTCTTTATTTTTTCTCACTTTCTTAAAAAATAGACAAATTATAATTTTAACTAAATCTCTAGGAAACATTGTAAGATTTCAAGATTTTACAATAGATATACACTTAAGATGTTAATTACTTGAATGATCACATTTTAATTTGCAAATATATATTATAAATATTCATTTGTTTATTTCAAGTTATCAAAATTTTGACCACAAAAAATATTTCACTTTCAAATAATTTAAAGATGTCAAAATATGAATTAAAATACATATAAATACATGCTTTAAGGGAACATTACTCTAACATATACCACTTATTACTATGGAAATACCTTACCTTCCCTTCTTTGAAGTTGGTATCCCTTTTAGATCAATGCCAATATACCAACAATTTCTTGTAAAGATATCGTTATTGGTTCTGTAAATGGAAATCATTTTTTGTAGCTATAATTTCTTTGATTCTTTAATTCTTATGTTGGTTATGATAATTACCAAAATTCTTACAGCAATTAAATGTAAGTGTTCTTATTACAAGGATAACATTTCCTCTTGTAACAACAAACTAAGCACATATTTCATAACTCTTGTGCAAATGAATGGAAAAACATTATTTTTCTCACACTAGTCAAGATAGTTAGATTTGAGTACTTGGAGTGGGTCACTTGTTAAAATAGTTAGATTTGAGTATCAAGAGTTATTTTATCAAATCACTAGTTGTAAGTTCTTCTTTACTAGTGGAATATTTTGGTGGCTCCTGTATCAGTTCGAAAAGTTTTTATCATATGAAGAGTTCTTCATAAAGTTTTCTTCATTAACAAATTTTCAACTCTTTGATTTGATTTTGCTTATTGTTGTTGAATTTGTTTATTGTCTTTTGTTAGGGTTTACAGTATTGGCTTTTTTGGAAACACATTTTTGTTTGTTGCACGTTTTTGTTGCAATAAAATTGGACATATTGCTGTTCATCCTTGTTATAATCTTTGCATAAAATGATTTAAATTTATTTAGACAAAGTTAGACTTCAAGCATAACTAGGAAACTTGTGTAGCAATTCTACAACTTAAAAGAAAAAATTATTATTGTGAAACAAGTCTTTTATTTAAGAGATAGTGCTTCATATGTAAGAAGATATTTTTCTTGTTGGAATAGAAAACAAAACTCACTTTAAATAAGACATAGGGTTTTCTATATATATGCGTTTTGTTCTTATTGTGCAACAACTTTCTTAGATGCCAAAGAGAGAGAGACGGTAGTGATTTTTTTTTTCCTCCTATTCTTTTTATTTTACAAGTTGTTAATATTTTTCTTAGTACTTTAAAGTGAAAACAGCTTAGTGGAAATTATGAGTATATAATTTCTAGTTTCATAAGTTTAGGGTGTATTCTCTTAAATGTGGTTAAGACATTTTTATTCTTTGAGAGAAAGATTTCTGCTTGTTGAAGGGAGTTCAATGACATCTGGTAAGGGCATCTTACTAAATAAAGTTGAAAGGATTTCAATGCATTAAGGCTAGGGGATCTCCTTGAATAAGATCACCAAGGAACATTTAACACAATGGCGACAATAATAAGAGGAAGTCTTTATTTTGTACAAGTTCATTAGTGTTTGTAATCATTTATTTCTTTGTGAATAATTTTCTCTGGGCGTGGCCTCGTGGCTGTAGGATTGAGAAATCTTAAACACTTTAAAATTAATTTTTTCATTTATATTTACTTGTTATGTGGTTTGTTAATTTAATTAATTAGTAAAATTAATAACATTTGGTAAATACTAGATAAAACAAACCTTTCAATTGGTATCAAAGCGGGTAACTAATTTCTTTAATGAGATTTTGATCTTTTTGATTCGTTTTAGTAGGTATGGAAGCTCAAAGAGAAAGTGGATCGAGATTTAGACCACCATTACTTGATGGCACGAATTATTCATATTGAAAGGTAAGAATGAGGGTTTTTATCAATGCAATTGATGAGAAGGCATGGAGTTCTATTGTGTATAGCTGGAAACCTCCTACCATGACCGATGACATGAGTGAAATGATTCTAAAACCTGAAGAATCATAGACAAGAACTAAAGATAGTTTGTCAAATTACAACTTTAAGTCTTTAAAGACAACCTTCAATGTTGTATACTTGAATCAAATCAAGTTGATTTCAACTTGTGAATTTGTAAAGATTGCATGGGATATTCTTCAAGTTACCCAAGAAGGAACTTTGACGGGTGAAGCATTCAAAACATCAAATGCTTGCTTCTAGATTTGAAACTCTTATAATGGAAGATGATGAATTGCTTGTTGATTTTAATTCTAAATTAAATGATATTTCTAATGAATCTTATACTTTATCTAACGAATATTCAAAAACTAAGCTTGTAAGAAAAATTTTATGGTCACTTCTCGAAAAGTTTCAAACAAAAGTCACAACAATTAAAGAAAGCAAAAACATTGATTCAATGAAGGTTGAAGAATTAATGGGGTCTCTTAAGACATTTGAAATGAATATGAAACAACAAAAAAAGGAGAAGAATTTAACTTTCTAGGCCAAAACAATAGATGCCGAAGATAAAAAATAAGCGAAAATTGATGATTAAGAACTATTGTTCTTCTCACAAAGAACTTGTAACACCCACGATTTCCTTTGTAGAACTCATAGTTATTAAGCAACAATATAAGGTAAATTTATGGGTGTTTTTGTAAGTTTGAAAAATGTAGTAGACATGAAGGGTAGAAATGAAAATTTTATTATTAACAAAGTCATTTTTTGGATTTTTAGATTTTGGATTAAAATAAAATTAAGTGGGCCAAGAATATAATATATATATATATATTGGGCCTAATTTAATTAGTCAGGCCAAATCTAATTAGTTAAGCCCAAGCCCAATTAATTATGTGTAAGCCTAATTATTTAAGCCCAAGTTTATATATATGTATATAATAAAGTAAAATAAATAAATGAATGAACAAAATACTAAGTTTTGGCCAAAATTCTCTACACAATCCTAACCATCCATTTGCTTTAATCTAAACTATCCACATGGCACAATTTTAAGCTTGTTTTGTAAGATGGATAAGGATGAACATAAAGGCTAAGTTAGTGAAAAATGAAGTTGTTAAATGTGGTTCATTGGATTAGTTGAATTAATCTAAGCCATCCATATGTTTTAATAAATTAGAATTAATTAATAATTGATAAAAATTGGGTAAAAAAATGATAGTCATTGGATTTGATTGAAGTAATCCAAGCCATCCATGTGTTTTAAGTAATTATACTTAAACAAATTTAATGTTTTCAATTTGAGAAATAAGGGATACGTACAAGCAAATTGAGAAGAGAGAAAGGAAGAAGAAAGAAAGGAAAAGCGGAAGGAAGGGAAAGAAAGGAAAAGAGAAAGTACTTTTATTCACTTGGTGAGTTTTCAAATGTTATTTGATGTGAAATATGATGATCTTATGTTTGCTAAATTTAGAATATTGTTAGAAAAATATTGTTAGAATTTATATTATTAATTTAAGTTATAATTTAGGGAGTTAGATATGAATAATGTTCTATATGTGTTTAAAATAAATATTGTTATTATCATGTGGTTGTAATTATGTAAATTGGTGGGAGTTTTATTATCATGTGGTTATAATGATAAAAATTGGTAGAAGTTTATTTATTTTGTTGTGATAATGGTAAAAATTAGAACATGTGTAAATCATGGTTAATTGTAGTAGGAATTAAAGATAAACAAATTCATGTTTCAATGCCTAATTGTCGTAGGAAAATTTGATATGAATAAATTCATGTTAGTAGTACTAATTATAGTAGAAAATTAGATATAGCCAAAAATTCATGTTATTAAAGTTAATGTGTAATAAGGAAAATTAGAGATGGATAAGACTATATTAGTGATGTTAATTTTGTAATTAGAAAATTAGGAATTTATATTATGTTAATGTGTATATAGTGTTTAAATGAGAAATGGATGTTGTGTTAATTGGTAGAAAATTGAATGATGAAGAAAAAAATAGAAGTGTAGTAATATATATGTGTGTGTGTGTGTGTGTGTGTGTGTGTGTGTGTAAATGAATGTTACTTTTGGATTTGGAATGGTTTATTTGTGAATTGTAATTGAATCTCGGTGATTTCGGTGGGCCGAGTTTGAATGTAATGATTGGGAGTGTTTAGAATTTGATAATGCAGGTGTTGTCGAAAAATGAATTGGCGGAAAACGACAACACTTGATGAATTTGGAAATTTTTTGCCAAATGTCTGTGTTTCTGAAAGTTATATATGTACAACTATAGAGATGTATAAAATTATAGAATGGAGTGAATATGGTAATAAGTCTATCTTAGGAGATTTATAATGTGTCGAGTTCGAGAAATATGAATGTCGTAAGAAGGTAACGACGAGTATAAATGTGTAAATGAAATAGATTGTGTTAATTTATTTTTAGGTATGCAACATTAATATAAGAACATACTCGGGGAGAGCGAGAACAAAAGTAGAACATGCATGCATTTAAATGTTTTGAAATTTGCAATATTCGGTGTTATGATGAAAAGTGTGACTTTAACGTTTAGTACTCCAATGCGATTTTATGAAATGATTAGTAAAATATTTGTGAATTTGAATGTTTACGCCGATATCGCATTTACAAAATAATTATGAAATATTGTCGATGTGTGAAATATTTAAATAAAATACATGTTATGGCTTAATCATTAGTATGTTATTCTGACTTAACCGGGTCTCATATTAAATGCGAGGCTTACAGGCTAGTAAAATTCTGTTTAACGCATTGTGCTCATTTCTGTTATATAAATATGAAAATGACCAGTATATGCAGAATACGTGATTATGTTCTGAATCCGGGTCACCGTGGGTGTAGGTGACTCTAACTAATTAAGCCGTTTTGAATGTGTTTGTACTATAAATAAATTCTATGTGATTTGAAAAAGTTTGAAAATGCTTTGATTGTTTAAACCTTTATATTATGTGCTGCATCGATATATAAAAACATGTATGGTTTGCCTACTGATATTTGTATCTCACTCTTTATTAAAAAATTCTATTTTTCAGATAATAGCACATAGAGGCGACAAGTGACGCAAACGAGAGTATTAGGCATATTTTGAAGTTTTTGAGTACATGTAATTTGTAAGTTAGCCAAGTAATTAGAAGTGTATTAAGTATAGACTTGTATGCATAAGATCTTTTGATAATTGAACTATGTAGAATTTGTGCGATAAAAGCAATGTATTGTATATTAAATGTGAGAATGGTATTTGAGGTTAAATATATGAAAAAGGGGTGTGACAAAACTTCAACGAGATTTTGAAAAGAATGAACAGAAAAAGAATTAAACTTCTAAAGTTCCTTAAAAAAGGATATTCAATGTTAAAGGATTCCCAAAACTAAAAATTTTGTTTCATATTGAGAATCTTAAGGCTAATTTGATTAGTATTAGTCAAATTTATGATGATGATATTGTTAGAGATATGCCCTAGAACCAATCGTGTCATACGGTCTAGGGATATCATCCTTATGTATATATAATTTTGTAA
>JAXCLQ010023871.1:0-23160 GCA_035584115.1 Cedrela odorata
TATGTAGCCAGCTGATTATTGAATAAGATTATCGTGAAGTTGATGAGTCTATCTGTGATATCATTTTGAACTTTACATAACCTAGATTGAAATGTTTGATTTTGTTAATTTATTCATTCTATTGAAAGTATATAATTTTTAATATTAAGCTTCATTTGAAATTGTGACGAAACTATTATATTTTGAAAATAAAATTAAAAAAGAATTTTTATTATTTTTTTAATATTTAATATTTTATTTCACATCAATTGTAAGATAAAATCTAACATATCTCACTACTAAATAAAATTTTAAATTACTTTTATCGAGTAACATAAAGGATGAGTATTTCAAGATTTGATTCGGTTTTATATTAAATCAAAATAAAAATCAACGATTAAGTTTCATTTTATTTCAAATTAAAATTGAGTTGAGTGGTTATTTTTAATGAAAAATGAACCAATAGAATAATAACATATATCAAATAGATCAATAAAATCAAACTAAAATAATGATAATATGAAATAAATTTTAAATTAAATCAACCAAGTTGCTTCGATTTCAATTTGATTTTTTTGTTTGGGTCTAAGTTAAAAAAAAATAATTTTTTATTTAAATATTTAGAATAATATAAGCTTGTACGGAGATAATTTTAAATTTTTATTAATTTTTTATTAAAATTATCAGTTTTTTAATTAATAAATTAAAATTATTAAAAATGGAATATTCGTTGATTTTTTGTCCCACCCAACACCATCTTATATTTTTCAAAGGGTTGAACCTCAATACGCTTCGTTTCCACCTAAGTTTCTGCAAACTGCAAAAGTGCTTTTACACCGGGTGTGCAGCGGTCTCGATGGAAACCGTCTGGTTTTACAACTAAAATCAGTTGTTGTAGAATAAGTTATAATTTTAAAAATCAAAAATTGATTTTTTTAAAATAAATTTTAATTTTAAAGATCGTGAAATTATATAATTTTAAAAAATAAAAAATTATTTAAAACTAGAGGAATCAAGTCACACATATTAAATTACACAATTTATTTATAATATTTTATTTTATTTAATTTTTTAAAATAAATGCAAATCTATATTGAATAAATTATTCAATTAATAAATTACGAAAAAATTATTTCATTAATTTCATAACATTTTCAGTTGAAACACAATGTTAAAATTTATTATTAAATTTGTGTAAATATAACTCTTATTTATAATATATTCATATTTGATTCAATAGATAATTTATTAAATATATCATTATTTATCCATTAAGTTATATAGAAAGAATTAATTAATATATTTTATTTTATTTTATTTATTATATTATTTAAATAATAATTTAATAAAATCTAATATGTATATATTTATTTTAAAATTATTGAACAAGTTAATAATTATAATAAATAAATATAGATAAGATATAATATTATTAGATATACAATTATATAATTATAAAATAAATTTTATTTTTTGTAATGTGTAATATTAATTCGAGTAATAATATAATATTTTTTAAAATTATTTTCGTATATTAATTCTTTTTAATAATTTATTTTTTCTTTTTTTTTGTTTATTTAATTTTTTATCATATATTTTATTGTTTATATAATTTAATATTGTAGATTTTATTATTTTCAAGAATTTTTTTTATAGAATTAAAAATTAAAAAATAAAGATAATTAATAATTAAAAAAAGCAACTTATGTTGGAACTGAAATAACCAGAATTAAATACTCTATTAAAATAAGATATATTTTAATTTTAAAATTTAGAAATTAAATTTATTTAGAATAAGTTTAAGTTTCATTAGAAACTCAAATGGAAACCGATTTTCCTCACGCGAACGCCGGTGAAGTCAAATTTTGTTGTTTATTTTATGTTTGATTAGATACAGAGCACTCAAAAAAAGCAAACAGGTGTTATGAACAAATAACTCAAATGAAAGGGGTATTTGGGTCAAACTATTATCAAATTTGGGTTAAAAATAGAAAAACGCTCCAGCATTTAATAGGCGGTTTTAAATAAGGCTAATTAAGAAAAACAAAAACGACCATTTGGCAACGCTGGCATTTATCTCCCCCTCCCTCGCTCGCTCTCACTCGGTCGCAAATGTAGTTAGCTAGCCTTTCAGTTCAGTCTTCACTGCCACCGTTATGCTCAATTCCAGTTCAACAACTCTGAGGTAGGATTTTTTTCCTTACCTTAATTTTACTTTCAATTCAAAAGACTGCGTTTCATATATAAATATGTATTTTTAAAATTTTGTTTTATGTAGTAAAATTTAGTTGTTAATTGTTTCGATATCATATTCGCACTTTTCTAAGTGTTTTTTTTTTTTTTTTTAATGCTGTTTTATATCTTGGAAGTTGCTGACTCGTCATCTTTTGCTGGAAATGGTTCATTTGTGTATGCTGAATTGAAGATTTTAAAGTTGTATGTATTCTGTTGTTAGTGAAATTTGATTTGTTGATATGGGTGGGAAAGTGGAAGGGGAGTCCTTTTGTTGGGTGGAAGAGCATAATGATGAACAGATATGTCCTCCTCCGGCAAGTGGTTCGAAAAGGAAGGCCAGGTCGAAGAAAATGGAATTTGTTGGTTGGGGGTCAAAACAGCTTATTGAATTTCTTCAATCAATTGGTAAAGATACCACCCAACAGATCTCGCGGCATGATGCTAATGGCTTGATAAATAGGTATGTTAAGGAGAATAATCTCCTTGACTCGGTGAAGAAGAAGAAGGTTATTTGTGATGAGAGACTGTATTATCTTTTTGGGAAGAAATCTTTTAGCCGAATTAAAATCTATGAGCTATTGGAAGACCACTATGCTGAGAATCATTTTGAATCGGATGATGATTCTTTATATAGTTCTGAGGAGGAGAATAATTTAATCAGCAGTGAAAAACGAAAAAGTGAAAAGCCTCCTCTGAAGATAAAAGTTTTCGAAACTCCCAAAAGCTGTTTTGCTGCTGTAATTCCTGATAATGTAAAGCTTGTCTACTTAAAAAGGAGTTTGGTTCAGGATCTACTCAAGGATCCTGGAACCTTTGAACAAAAAATAGTAGGAAGCTTCGTAAGGATCAAATCTGACCGGAATGATTACCTCCAGAAAAACTCTCACCAGCTTCTGCAAGTTACAGGTAATTTTATGTTACGTTGTAAATATTTGTTTTGACATCACTCTTTTTCTGGTTTTTAATGTTGTCTGATATATGGAGACTGTAAATCTGATCTATAAATTGGTAATTCAGTCTATTTTGTTTTTTCCTAAGTATTATAATTCATTTAATAATTCTGTAGCTTGTGATTAGTATAATGATACAATTTATTCATTAAGGGAGGGAGGGATTGTCAAAACCATAGAATCAATGCATTGAAGGATGTCAAGTAATGAATAGAACCATTGACAAATATAAGCTTACCTGGACGAAATACATGCAATAGGGTTCATGCTTCAGATTGTTTTCAGTTTTTCCAGAGCTTTGAATGTTTTGTAGTGCAGATTCTTGGACCCCTTTATGGTTCTATTTAATGTTGAGAGTGGCAATTAATAGTTACATTTTTGTATTAGTTAATATGCTGAGCAGTATAAGCTATTCAGTGCCTATTTTTGGTACTGCTTTAGATCTCAGGGCTTGAAATTTAAATTTTCCTTTGTTGACCTCAAAACTTTGCATTACAAGGTCTCCATAAGACTTGCTTTTCTCCCCCTCTCCAAATGCAGAAGAAAAAATATGATACTATCTATGGCTATTTGACTAGTAAAAAAAATTGTTTTATTAGAATGTTAACAATTCTGATAATGAGAAATTGAATTTTAACACTTAAATCATTACTACTTTTAGCAAAATTTAATCTATATTCCACACTACTACTTCTTAATGACCTTTGTTGTTGTGCCTTTTTTATTGATCGTAATTCTGCCATTGATGAACAATTCCTCCCCTCCCATGTTTCCTTTGTGTGCCCCATTATAAGAAGTCCTTTGCGAGCATCTAATCCCAAGTTATTTATGTGTGCTTTATTTATGTTCGCATTTTTATTGAATGTGAAAGTATTTTGTGTTAGTAAGCCCATAATTCTTTTATTATCTTAGATAGTTGACATATAATGGTTTCATTGTCTATTGTCTAGGTACAAAACAGGTATCTGGAAGTGATGATACAAGTACAGAAATACTTCTTCGAGTTTCAAATTTTGTAAAAGATATTCAAATCTCCACTCTTTCGGATGATAATTTCTCTGTGGTAATTAGCATATATGGTGCTGTAGCTAATTCATTTTTAGTTTATTGAATATGCATTGATATGTTGACCCAAAATGTTGTTAGCCAACAATTATTGTGACTTTTAGACCTTTAATGCTGAAGCAAGCTTTTAAAGTTATCAATTTTTGCTTGGAAAATATGTATCTCCTATTTCCTTGTACTGTTAGTATCTGATTCGCCTTTAATATTACATCTTAAGTGCCTTTATCTAGTTAGATTGAGACATTGATTTCACATATTCATGGTTAGACGGAAAATATGCCTATTTGCATGTGATGGAAATTATCCAAGTTGAATTAATTTGTTTTCTTCATCTAGTGAAACTTTTGCATTTTCAAGGAGCAGAAAAAGAAACCAGGATGCTGTTCATAACATTTTGGATCTTTCTGCTGCTATTATATACCATTATCTGTAAATAAACGGACATTGTTCGTAAATAGAAACAAGTATGCTGATGAGTGTGCTTGTTTTCATGCTAGACAACTTCTTTTGGTATAAGGCAACTTAGGTATTTGAAACATATATCAGCAATTAAGAGCTTGTTCTGCATTAGAACACTCTCAGCATTTATATCAGTTGGGAGATAAATTTGACTGAACGGGTCAATTCTCTTAGAAAATCTTCCTTCCGTTACTGAACGGAGTTAATTTGTTCTCTATTTCCTAATAATGCTGAGGTGGTGCTTGCCTAACTAACAATGGGCA
This sequence comes from Cedrela odorata, assembly GCA_035584115.1. NCBI lineage: Eukaryota > Viridiplantae > Streptophyta > Magnoliopsida > Sapindales > Meliaceae > Cedrela > Cedrela odorata. The sequence continues at coordinate 4,952 of JAXCLQ010023871.1, forward strand.
TCCAGAACACGCAGCCATTCACTCTGGTAAAAGTTTGACAAGATTGATGTAATTTTTTAAACATAGAAGAAAAAGTCTTGGCCCGTAACTTTAAATGCATGTGATCAATTACTTTCGGTCATGTCTGATATGTAACCAGATTAAAAAACTTCTAGGCGAAACTGATTTTCACTTTTTGACAATTATGATGAGAGAAGAGTTTTTAAAATTGGATGTCTAAATCCATAACTGTGTTTTGTCTTTGGTTTTAGTTTTAGCATTTCTAAAAAAGTAAAAAAAAAAAAAAACAAATAAATGAATAGTGATTGAAGTGTGGATATAGGTTGTCGGCTTTCTCAGCTTTATTGGATTGGTTGCAGGAAGAATGTGAAGATTTGCGCCAGAGAATAAAAGATGGTCTACTTAAGAGGCCAACTATTGTAAGTTTTATTGCTTCTTGTCTTGCATAATGATTTGTATTCTCCTTAACTCTTTTAATAGTCAGATTCCTTATGCTGACAAAGGTTTTGCCCCATTGTTATAGTCACATCCTATACTTGAACGACTAGCAGAGAACTTATGGTCTGGAAATGACAAAAAAGCCTATCAGCACCTTGGGTTGTTTTGGGATGTTTATTTGCCTCTTTGTGAAATTTTTTTTATTGTGGCAGTGCTTATACGGACATCTAGAGTGTTGCTAGTGTAGACGTTTTTTCACGCAAATGAAAGATCTACCGCTGCCTTTTAAGATTTATGAAAGAAATGATTTAAGCTTCTGTGAGTTACCTTCTTTCTCCAGAGTATGAAAACAAGTGCATGTTCTAGTTGCCTATGTCATACATGTGTCAGCTACAGATTTGGATAAATAGATATAAGTTTGGGGTGCAATGAATATGAAGGAATGCTCCCTAATGATATTAACAGAATTTAACTAGGCGCTGATTCTGGTCATGTAAGAGTGCATATAAATATAAGAGTTCTGATCCATATGATACTGATTCTCAAGTAGGATAAAAGCTTTGTTGGCAGCGATCTATCTTTTTTCTTTGGATTCCTGAGATTATAATGTTTGTTAGGATCTCATTATTAAAGGCTTTGATTAACCGTAGATTGGCCTTTATGATAGAAAATGCTTGTGACTTGGTAGACCTAGCCTAGTGTGTGTCATTCAGGTGAGGCATAAACAATAAACACGCTTCCCTTATTTAATAAAAACAGATTTTATTCTAAGTATAAAATTCTTTGTAGAAAATTTGATTTAAACGATGACATCAATTGTCAACCATTTTGTTCAAGAGATTATCTTTTATGTCTTGTAAATTTTAGAATATGCAATGTATTTATTATTAACTAATATTCAATTACCTATTTGTATTTATTACGCTTGATGGAATCATGTATAACTGCTTGAGCTGTCATTTAAAAAGTATTTTTCAATTACCAATTTAGCATGGGTAAAGCTTTGTTGTCAATTTGTGTTTTGGTTTTCCTACTCTTCCTATTCTTGATGTATTCCTTATTTTAATTAATTTTCTATTATAAAATTTCCTTTACTAATGTGCTTTTTAAACCTTTGACAGGTGGAACTTGAAGAAAAGGCCCTAATTCTGCATGTGGATATAACAAAACATGTATATACTTGATGTTTTGGCTAAATTTTATGTTGATTTTGTATGGTTAGGCTGTGTCTTTGATATGGCTAGTAAAGGCTTTTCGGATCATATGTGTCTTCATAGGCTAGATAGAAGTTTTCTGGAGCTGTTCTTTTTCTAATTGTAAATTCCCCGAGTGTTTCTGGAGTTGGTGGACTACTCACCTTCTGTAAAATCTACTTCTATAAATTCAATCTGTTTTTTAAAATTATGAAGAAAAAAAAGTATACGTACTTTGGCCTAACAAAGCTTAACCTTTGATAAGTAACAAGTAGCTGTTTAACTTACTTCCATTCTCTTTATGTATGTTCTACATGTTGATATGTTTCTGTTGAGAGACCAACTCTTTTTTCTTTCTTTTTTTTAATTTGGATTTTTTTATTCATATGGCAGTGGCGGAAACCTAAACTACCAATATATTTCTATTGCTTCCAGTATATCTTTCAAGGGTGTGATTGGTTGGAATATAATTATGGTTTGTTCATTTATAATACGTCAAAATGTGGTGAATATTATTAATAGCTAGCTTTGTATGACTAAGGATTACTTATTATATTTGTAATTCTATTTTGAACTGCAAATTGTTGGCCTAAATTTAGTATATTGGTCATTGTCTCTCATTGATGTAATCCAGAGTTGACTTCTACTTACTGTGGCTCTTTCTACTTTGTGTTATGTGTTTGTTCAGTGGCTTGTGAGAGAACTTGAATTGCTGCAAAAGCTCATTGATCGAGCCAATGAAAAGGGATGGCGCAGAGAATATCCTTTCATGATATCTATAACTTATGAAGAAGTTTTATAGAAGGAATTTGCATGTATAAAAAAGTGTAGGGAGTGCCCCTTGATATTTCAGATAATCTATCTTCCTTTGGTGATACAATGGAAGTTATTTGTTTTTTATTGCCTTGTTTTACAGTTTATACACCAGTTCTTATTGGGAAAATTATTGGTTCATAGGTTGAGGGCTGGACTAACTTTTTGGTTCCCATTCTTACAATTATGCCAAGTGATATGCTTTTGTGTCAGGAAAAGCAAATGTTCATGGAAGAAAATTTTAAATAACAAATGATGGGCTTGTTATAAGAATGGATAACTGAATAAACCTGTTATAATCATCTGGGATCCTTGATTAGTTTGAGCGTCTACACTATTTGAGTACCTGGAGACAAGACAGCTGCTCCAGACTCCAGCTGAACAGGAACGGCTTTTGCATGAACTTCCAAAAATTATTGCAGATAAGGTAGAATTGGAGGCTGCCTGTCAGGATTGCCCAGATACTTTGGAAGAAGGAAAAGATGATTCTTTAACAACAATTCTCAAAGGGGCTTCAGAGATTCCTACTTGTGATATGGCAGCAAATGGCAGTTTTTCATTGGTTTCTCTTGGTACAGGAGCTGAAGGTGCGTCATTAACATTTTTTTTGTTCATTTCTTTGTGAAAATGTATGCATTCTTGCACATTGCATGTGCAGAAACACCTATTTGGCATGTGTTCACAGGTATGTTTCTGGTGGCCCCAAGGTTATGAACTGTTATCTATTTCCTAGGTCATACTGATGTTTTCTTGGTGACATATTCATCTCATCATTGGATATAATAGGATATTGTATGATATAGACAAAAACAGTGGAATTTTGAGTAGCACTCGGAATGAATCCAATGATTCGAACATAATATGCTTGAAGTAAGATTACATGATAGGTCAGTACAATTTGTAAGCTGCAATTGTTGTGGTGTACTTGGTGATTTTGATACAATGGGATTTATTGTTAATGATCTTTTGTGATTGAATTACGGGGCTAGAATCCTTTTCCATTATTTTGCATTTTCAAATCATTGATTTCTTGGAAGTTCTCTTGGCTAGCTGCAAAATCTGTTCGTTTAGAGCAGGTATTCTGGGAGGAAAGGGAAGATAATTAACTGGCAATTACAAAAGTTTGTTCTTTATTTGTAGGTTAAACAAATATATGCTCAGGTCCATCTTATTAGAACCTTGGCATCTGCTTGTTTGACAACAAACCCCAACAAAGCCTTGATTGTCTGTCAGGCTGGGCTCTATGTTTTGTTTTATTATAGGTAGTACCAATTATTGGTTCTCACTGCCTCAATCTTCGTTTCTTTTGGCCTAACCTAGCTGTTTTAGTACTTTCAAATTAATGAACTATGATTGTTACTGACTGGCTGGAGAAAAGGTGGCCAAGTAATGTCACCTTCTGATTGTGGTAATGGTGTTCATACATATTTGTTAGGCTTTAGTGACATGATTTGAAGTATACTTCTGATGAAGTGGTGGAGGTACAAATATTTTGATTTTCTTAGCATCTTTTTTGTTGTCGTCATGCTGGTCTTATTTTTAATTGACCAAGAGTAATGAACTGATTTCAGTTGCTGAAATATACCCCTCATTGATAACTTATTTTTGATCTGTTGACAGGAGCAATGAATTGCCCTTGTCAATCTCCCGACTCTGAAGTTACCATTCTTTTGTTTAACAATGCAGATTTAAGTGTTGCAGTGACCAAAAATTTACCTTTCCTTCAAGGTATAAGTTTGCAAGTAACTTAATTTCGTTTTACTTTCTTTTTTCTACAGGGACCCCAGCTGCCCTGCTGAAGTCAGAACATCTTACAAAAACAGGTGAATAGTCATCTTTTTCATAATTTAAGTTCATTCTGCATCAGTATTAAGAGGAAAACAGAAGGGGAATCGTCAAATTGCTTAAGAAGTAGCTTCGTTTCTTATAGCAGTTTGCAAACATTCGTTTCTCTTGCACTTTCTGTTATGTAAACTATTGTTGATTGGTTTCTTGGGTTGTTGCAGAGAACGCGCCAGATACTTCTGTTGCAAAACCGCAAGAGCGACCAACAGAGATGAGATCCAAGAGCAATGCAGCATCGCGTATTGTGGAAATAGAGGAAAATAAGATTGCCGGGGTGTTGGCAGAGAGGGAGGTGATTGATTTAAGTGACAACAACGACGACGATGATGAAGAAGACGAAGCGTTGGCAGAAAGACAAACGACTGAATTGAAAAGTATGGAATGGCATTATGCAGATCCCCAAGGCGAAATACAGGGTCCCTTCTCGATTGCATCACTAAAACGTTGGAGTGATGCTGATTATTTTCCTCCAGATTTCAAAGTTTGGAAAACTGGTGGGAGCCAAGAAAAGGCTGTATTATTGTGTGACATTGTTCGGCAGTGGTTTCCTAATTGATTCTGGAAGATAACTTTTTTTAACGATAAATAAGTTTATAGTTCTTCAGTTCTGTAAATTACTGTTGAAATTTTCTAATAAAAACAGCAGGTCTTTCATTGCAGAGAATAAAGTTATGATAAATAATAATACGTTCTTAATTCTTTCCATTGAAAAATGTTTTTAAAATGTAGAATTTAGAATTAAATCCGAGGTTTTTAATCATTTGGGCTGAACCATTGCTTAAAATGTCATTGATTGGAGAAAAAAATCATTAATAATTATATTAAAACAATAATTAGCATGATAAATAAAATAAAATAAATGTAAGGGAAATTTCTTAAAATGATTTTATTTTAAAGGTCATTTATGCCTAAAATATTCTTACCAAAATGATTTTAACCGCACTAACTATTTTACCTTTAAAATAATATTAAAAAATAAATAAATACTATTAAATATTAATTTAAATAACAAAATTTTTTGTAACTCACAGTAAGTATATTGTCTCTCACCTTAGTTACTTGAATTTGATATCCAATAATCATATTTTTTATTTTATTTATTTTAAATATATAATGTTAATATGTTATTTATTATTTATTATATTTATTTTAAATATACAGTATTAATATATTATTTATTAATTATTTCTTTTAAATATACATAATAAATAACAAATATTGAAATTAAATTTATTTATAATAAAACTTTCATAGGATTGTTATTGAAAAAATATTTAAAAAATTAAATAAAATAATTTTATTTATTTATTTTAAATGTTCAATGTTAATATATTATTTATTAATTTGTTTAAAATATACAAAATAAATAACAAATATTGAAATTAAATTTATTTATAATAAAAATTTTATAAAATTGTTAATGAAAAATATTAAAAAAATAAAAAATTGAACACTTGTACTGTAGCTGGACATAAGCATTGTCACACCCTTGCCTATGAGGTTCACACATGACAACTGTCACAAACTTGCAAAACACATTCTTAATTCTTAAATATGTCTCACAAGTTTGTAAGGCTACTTGGATACTTGTCCCCCCATATGTTTACATGGATCTCAAAACAATTTCTAAAACAGTTTATAAACACACATTTACGTAAACTCGTCTCTCTAAGATAGTTTTCAAATCATTCCACAATGAAGATCTAGTAAAATTTAATATATATGTAAAATACTTATTAATTTGCATCAATTCTATTCATAATTACAAACATAAACAGTTTTATAAAAGATACTCAGTGAACTAATCTATCCAAATCTATGAGTTGAGAATATCTACTGTATTTAAGGGCATTACACCCTTTATTAATCACCACTATTTGCATACTACACTTATTAATTTCGATCTTTTGAAAACTAAGAGATGAGGGAGGTGAGTAAATAGAGATATACTCCGTGAGTAGATAAAAATACAGTTTAATAAAACAGTTATTAATGCACATAAAATAATTCTATGTTAATAAAACAAGGTCTGTTATACAAAATCGGTTGGCTCTTCTTTTCGGTGATTACCTTGGCCGTAGTAACCCTGAGACCGACAATGGGCTTTATACACAGAAAATGATACTCATTTATTAAAATAGTTCTTTAAGTATAAAAATATATACTCAATTTCTAAAACTGGTCCACTACTGACATTAGTCTCGAATAGTCATATGGTGATACTTATGACTGCCCTCGTCTATCACATATGTAAACAACTCCATAACATCTACCTATATACCTGCTTCACATGTAGCTCACTTATCTAGGCGGCCTCTCATAGGTCTATCCTTAAGCTATTTCCCTATAACTATAGTCACATATAAACTTGACTTTTAGGCCATATCACCGATACAAAGCCAAAATCAAATTTATTTACATAAATATTTATAATAATTTCATTATTAACATCATTATAAAACATGCATTTCAATATCAAACTTGGCCTCTTAGCCAATCACATATTCATTCAAATCATACGCCATTCATATTTTATTCAAATCAACATCAATAAATTTATTTATTATTTCATAAAACAGTAAGTTTCATAAAGTATTTTAAAAGCATGAAAAAAAGGAAAATAGTTCCACTCACTGCAAAAAGGAAGGTATTCATTCCAATACTATTCCTCACGTCTAATATGTCTCTTTTTCGAGTGCTCGACGTCTATATTACACATATATAACATTATAAACTTTAATATTCTCATCAATTATCATTTATGTCTTATATACAATATTTATAGTCATTATATCTCAATTTTCTTAATTTGACATATGTAACTTTACAAGACATTCTAACAAGGGTTATTTAGCCAATTCCCAACAACAAAATCTCATGGCAGTAGTTATCTAAATTTTTGCATTTCTATTTAATATAGTTATACACATTTCAAGTGTTATTTTATTGCTAATTTAATATTATATACTTTCTAGGATCACCAATTAACTCATAACCACATTTCCTTACATGTAATTAAATGGAAATTCTCGGGTGAATAGTCGACTCTAGAATTCAAACATGCTCAAATCTATCAAATTGAACTTAGAATAGGTTTATATGCTTACCTCTAGCTTGTATATATTCTTAGAAACCTCACATTGTTGTTTAAATGCGAAAACCCCAATTGAATTCGAAACCCTAGCTCATTCACTGCCTCTCCTTACTGTTTCAAGCTAAATCTGGTATCACATTGTTGAGGTGAGATAGTTTAATTACTTGATAACCAAATTTGGGTAAAAAACCCACAAGATTTTACTAAGATCTATAAATCGCCATGAAAATTTGAGGGAGAAGCGAATTTTAGAGAGAGATAAATGGTTGAATGAAGAAGACACTGAAATTGTTTCCTCTTTGTGGGTATTTATAAACGTGAGTGAAATTATCAATTTGACAGTCAAATCTTGCTTAAATTTATGTAAAGTATCGATCCTTTTGGGTTGGGTATCAATATCTTTCGTTTAGATATCGATCCGTTCTTTAAAAATTCAATTCTAAAAATTCATTCAATCTTGAGTATCGATACATTAGCCTATATATATCAATCCTTTTTTTTTCAATATATTGATACCTTTGTTGAATGTATCGATTTAGTTCAACATGTAAATAATTTCTAACTCTTCATTTTCATGATAGATTTTTGACATTTTCTCTTCATTTTCAAGTACCTATTTCGTTTACCTTTCAGGCGCTCTGCTCTTGATCCCCCGTAAAAGTGTTGACCCTTGACTTCGCTCGCTATCCGATTAGCAAGATCGCCTAATGTTTCAGTGTAAGACAATATGCGAAAACCCAACTTATATAAAATTCGAAATTATATTTCTAATTTTTTTATATTCTCTTTATTAAACTTAAATTTAAATTCACTTACATCTCGTTAATGTGCCATTTAATCTTATATAATATACATAAAATAATTAATGTTATGAAATGATCATCTTACCCTTAGGTTCGAAAAACCGGGTTTATAAATGTATTGTAGTCGGCATTCATGTTAAGTGATAGTGAAAGAATAAATTTTTAAAAGTTGATTATAAATATAAAAAGAGTTTAAAATATAATTATTTTGAAAATTTTCCCTAGTTGTTGAGTGTAGAGACATAGACTTGTGCTTTGTCACAAGTCGTTTTGGTCTTAATTTTTTTCAGAGATGGCAAAAGGGTTAGGAAGTAAAGGTCTATCGCTACCTAATTTATTATATTATATTATAAATTTATATTTTGTAAGTACTAAATAATTTATATAAATAATTTGATCATTTAACTTATTTATATATCAAATGATTTTAAAATTTTATTTTAAATTAATTTGTACTTATAACATTCTTTAAATTATTTTTTAAAAAAATTAGAATGGCCCATTTACGTACGTGGGCTGGACTTTATGAGTCTAACTGAATCACTTCTTTTTTACACGGATTTGACTCAACTTGAGAACTCGCGTGAGCATTTTTTTTAAAGGTTGGGCCAACCCATTTGTCATCTCTAATCTTAATCTTCAATTATGCGTATAACTCATGGGATAAAACTTTACAATTGAATTAAAGACCTAGATCCCATATAAAAATATCTTTTGTTTTTATTTAAATTTGAAATTTATGAATATATTTGAAATTTAATTGATTATCTAAATATAAATACTAAATAAGGTTTTATGGCCCTAATAATAAAGAAATTTCAATATCATTATTTTTAAAATAAAGAAAAGAAAAGGGTAATTATATTTTCTGTCATAAAGCTTGGTGCAAATATAATTTAATTTAGTATTTATAAAATTTGACAAAAACAATCTTAAATTTATTTGAAAATTAAAGTATGGTAGAGTTACTAGATGTCAATTATAACGAAAAGAATGAACGATAATGATTAGCTACAAGTAAAAGTTAGTAATAATTATTTTAAGGTTTCATTTGAGATTGTTGTGCTTCTTATGTAATTTGATATAGACTGATTTTTGGTGATGATCACTCACTCACTTCTTTTTTTTTTTTTTTTAGATATTTAATATTGAATGATTTTGATATATTTTTAAATTTTTGGGGATGATCACTCACTTTTTATAGATATTTAATATTGAATAATTTTGATATATTTTAAAATTTTTTGCAACGATCACTCACTTTTTTTTTTTTATGTATATTTAACATTGAATGATTTTAATATATTTTTAATTTTATTTTAAAAATTATGTAAAAATTAATAGTATCCTGAAGAACTAAAAGATGGAATCTTAGAAAGTTTAAGGGATGTTGGTATATTTTTAAAACTATCTAGAATAAATTGTAATTATAAAGAAATAATGAAAAAAAACTACTTATTACATTTAAAAATAATAATAATAATAATTATTAAGAGAAAAAGAGAGAGAAAGAAGTTATATAGCTTGGTGGAAGAAGTAAGACTACAGAGAGACAAGGTCATGCGTTGCATTGATCACGAACCAGCAAAAAAAAAAAAGAAAAAAGAAAGCATCTTCTTCCTCTATCATCGTAATTACTTGTGTCTTAATTTTACACGCATACTATCCCTCACTCCTCTTTCTATTATTATTCTTTTTAGGGTTTCATTTTATTCAATTTTGAATTTCTGTAAAGCAAACTACTTACAGATATTATGTTTTTATAATCTTTATTTATTATTATGATTGTAATAGAGATGTATTAAAATAATAGAGCAGTAGTTATGAATTGATTTAGAATTGTAATTGTGAGCTTGCTTGCAAGAGAAATGGAGAACGGTTATGGTGGAAATTTATCCGATAAGTTTTTGGGGTTAGCGCTGAACGAGAAAGATAATGATTCGAACAATAATAGCAATAGTAAAAACGACAGCTTGTTTCAGGTTATGAAAGCGGTAGAAGCCGCCGAGGCCACCATCAAACAACAGGTATCTATCTATCTTCTCTCTTCCTCTTCTTTCTTAGATTTTCAATTTCACATTCTTAATGTACTTTCCTTTCAAATTAAGCTTACGAAATCTTCTTGTTTGTTTGTTGGTTCTTTTGTTTTGAATTTTTGCTTGTGAGAAATAGAAAGGAAATAAAAGAATACAAGTTTATGACAAGCTTTGATTTGATTTGCTGAAACTATGTTATGTTACTTCTGTTGACAGGTAGAAGAGAACAATCGATTGAAGACTGAACTTCTCAGGAGGAATCAGGAACTCGAAAAATATGTAAGTGCTTCTTTAGTGACTGCTTGTGCTAAGAAAGAAATAAGTTGAAGGATGGTTGAGTTTAGGCTACATTATCATTTGTCTGTTTTTCCTGTTTCTGTTATAATTTGTGTTTGTCTTTTGGAACTAGATTTGTTTTATCCGATGTGGTGCATGCATTATTTTTGTATTTTTTTCTTTTTTCATGAAAATTGGCAGAAGTTAGAGGAATCAATTAGTCGAAGACCTCATGGTGATCCATGGGAAGAGAGTCTCCGTGGACCTTATGAAGTTCATCAATCAGTTCCCTCTGTCAATAATCTAGAAGATAGAATCAAGAGCATGGGCAATAATTCTGCTGTTGATCCATCAAGTTCACTGGTTGTCCGCCGAGATCTGAAACCAAATGTTGAAGATGCCACAATGCAAAGCCGTTCATACGTCCAATTTGAGAGCAGCAAGAACAATGGAACATTAAAGGTACTTTCTGGTGGGCAAGTACATGCTGATACTCCAGGCCCCTCTCAGTTATCTTCACCTTCTACAACGTCGTTTTCACCTACCAGGTATCTCACATCAAATAGGAATTTATGATTATATTGCAACTTGTTATGATCTGAAGGAATGTTTACGAAGAGCATGCACTACTTAAGATAACATCACATTTTTCTGTTAGGTACCAAATTAATGGAGAATACGATCCACGGTTTAATTTTTCTGGACAGGGCCTAATGCCAATGGCTGAAGTAAATAATCCTAGCAGCATATGGAAGCAGGTATTCTCATTTGGTTCTAAAATATGTGTTTTCCTTTTTTAAGTTTTTAATTTTTGATGAGTGAATTCTATATTCTGCTAGGAACGTGTTCTTAAGATTCGGGAACATGAAGAAGAGATTATGCAGTTACGGAAACATCTTTCTGAATATTCTATTAAGGTAAAATGTGCTTTTATGATTTTACATGACTTGAGGATTTATATATCTTGATTCCTTTTTTGTTCGCTTCTTTTTTCACCATATTCTTTGTTAGTTGAAGTGACTAATAACACATATTTGTTGATAGGAGGCACAAATACGCAACGAAAAATATGTTCTTGAAAAGCGCATCGCTTACATGCGTCTGGTAGGCAGGCCTTTATCCAGCACTCATTAATTCTCCTACCAGGCCACCACTCTCTTTTCTTCTTTTTCTCTTTCTTATGTTTTTCAGAGGGTAAATTTAAGTTCTTTTGGACTTCTTGCTACTAGGCCTTTGATCAACAACAACAAGACCTTGTTGATGCTGCATCAAAAGCTCTTTCGTATAGACAAGACATAATTGAAGAAAATATACATCTCACATACCAACTACAGGTCTGTTTACTGTTTAGTTTAGTGATTTTTCTGTCATACATCGAGTTGATTGATGTTGTACATGTGTTATTGGAAGTTTTAGGAAACAATTTTCTAATTTCTGTAAAATGATTTTTAAATTATTGTCTTAGTTAGTATAGTCAACTACATGCTTATTTTTGGTATCCATGTTGTTATTAAGTACACATTTTGATGACTATATATGTTTATGTAAACAAAAATAGCTGCCAATGCTTTGATTTAAATAGAATGTATATTCCTTGCTGTACTCACTCAAATTGACACACCCTATTGTAGTTGAACATTCATTATTAACTCCAGAAGATAACTCTTTTTTCCTTTTTAAGTTATGTAAAATATTTATTGCTATAAACGATTAAATGATAATGCAAGTTTGATGCCATGTCGCTATGATAATCATATTTAAAATTGTTAATTATATGTTCTTTTCATATTTTTAAATTAGAAACTTAAACAAACTCTAAGGTTCACCATTTTGTTTTGTAGGCTGCACAAGAAGAAAGAGCAACATTTGTGCAGTCTCTGTTGCCTCTCCTTGCAGAATACTCTCTGCAGCCACCAGTACCTGATGCCCAATCCATTGTTAGCAATGTCAAGGTCAGTCTCAGATGGTTTTAAATTGTTTCTGTAATGCAGCTAGCCTTCTTTATCTTTAAGAAAAAATTATTTTAACTATAGCTCCCTGCATAATTTTGCTTACCCATAAAATGTTTGCATCCAATAATCAACTTTAGATATTTTGATCTATCTACTTTGGGCGTTCAATTAGTCATTTAATGTTGTCATGATTCTTGGAAAATGTCTTACAACCTACCGGTACCCCTGACTATGATGGGTATCATATTTAATGAAAACCATTTTTGTTATCCATCTATCATTTTCTCTTTCCACCTATTTCCCGAGCAAAATCAAAATCTGGAGAATCTGTGCTTGAGAGTTCACGGGTACCATCCCTTTCTCAAGTCATTTGTGGTGTTGAGTTCTTTGTTGTGTACTTCTTTTAGGATATAAGCAATAAAATTGGTGACATACTGGTGCAATCACAATCATATAGATCAAGGTATCCTAGATGCAAAAAGCCAAGGAGAAGATCTTGGCTGCTAATTGGTGTCTTGAGGATAAAATTAGGGTTTTTAAACTTAGTTTTAGGGTTTATGATTTGACTTCTATTAGGACAATTTTAATGGTATAATTTAAGACGAGTGTAGTCAAAGTTTTGTGGGTTCAATTTTGGTCCAAAATTATGAACAAAAATAATTCCTTGGGCTTTGAAGCATTTTATATCATAGTTGCTGTTAAAAGCCTTTGAACAGAAAATTTCAAGTCAATTAAAAGTATTAGAGTTTAGGTTGTAAGCCTCATAGCTTCCGATCTTCAAGTTGTTTCTGTGTTTCTTCTGGAATTTCATATATCTTATCCAAATATTAAATTTTCAACTTGCTAGCCTTGGTTTGAGTTTCATTCAGGTCCAACTAGCTGTCTGCCAATCAACTTCTAACCCTAGACTACGTTGATTTTGATATCAGAGCAAAAATGATCCTTATTCGGCATGGTTATCTGCATCAACTGCAAGGTAAGAAATATTGAACTTGGCAGAAGGATCATAGCTAATGGGGAAAAGACTGAACACTGAGAGTGTGCAGTCAAAGTTATGTGGAAGGAGCAAGGTGATTTTTTTGTCAAGGATTGGGGATATGTTGAACAGTTATAAAAATTTCAGGTTCCTTATAAAAGAGGGGCAAAAAATATCATGGGCCTAAGAGTTCCTTTAAGTTACGTAAGAGAGATTGTGATGTAGATGAGAAAAGTACTGAAAAATCCAGGCATCACAGCTAGAGTTAGCTTTGCAGGTTTTGGGTAGAGTTTGGAAGTGCTGAAAAATAAAGAGAAGGAAGAAGCAAAGTTTTTCATTTAACTTACAAATTTTTAGACATCGTGGCTTGGGTTAAAAGGGAGCTCCAAAACTCTGTTGTGCTTTAATGTGTCCATAGTTTTTTTATCTTGGGGGTGAAGAGGCTGGAGAAAAGACTTCAGCAGTCTTATTTGGTGTAGTAAGTGGCTTTTAATTTTACATGGAGTGCTTGAATCAAGAAATAATAACGGCATGGGGTGGGTCAAATAGGACAACTCTTGATGTACAACCCAGAGGTTAGACCTTTATGGGATATAGTATCCCATGGATATCCTGATTACTAAGGTTGTAGGGTTGGGCACTTGCCCTGTTTCTGTCATGGTGCACACACTGGGAGATCTTTGGTTATCAGGAAAAAAAAAATATTGAAGCCATTACCCCCTGAATAATGTGGAGTAAAATGTTTTGTTCCTTATAAAAAAAGAAACCTAGAGGAAACTATAGTCGTGGTTATGGATTATGTTTATTCAGAATTATTAGAGTATCTGCAAGGTTGTTTTCTTTTTTCTTTTTTATTCTTGGTTTCACTTCTTGGAGTGGAAGCTTTAATTCAAAGTGTTTTTTTTTTTAATTTTATTTTTTTATAAAACCTAGTTATATAAAGCTGATTCTTTTTTGCATTAGATGAATAGCATTTACCATCAGAACTTTATTACTCTTGCAGGTTCTGTTTAAACATTTGCAGGAGAAGCTCATTCTTATTGAGGTATGTTATGCAGATATGGGTTGGTTAATAAAATTTCATAACTGATTTTGGCCTTGGTGTGGGTTATGATAGTGTGATATATCATGCAGCATTACTTTTTGTTTCCACCATGAATGGATTGTGTTGATAATGTTCTTTCCCTGGTCCCAGTCAAAACTTAAGGAGTCTCAGTATCAATTAGCACCTTGGCATTCGGATTTGAACAATTCCAATGTAGCTCCACAGTCGCCATCTCATTCCACCAGTGCACCATTGGTTGCTTCAGTATGCTCATGTCTTCTAATTATTTTTAACTTCTATCATGATTATTTTCTTTAATTCCTATTTTTTTTTCTGTCAGAGCAAAAATGGGCTTGAACTGGTAGCGCAGCCAACATATTCCCATGGAAAGATACCAACAAACTCTGATGCTCAAGGACCCACAGATTGGGATTTGTTGGGTCATCATCATGATGGGTTGGGTGGTGTTGGGAAAAATCTGGATGATGACATGAGGAGATATTCACCTCTTGCAAGCAGGTGAGCCTGGTCAAATGGAGTCTGCTACTGTGAACTGAATGTACAAATTACAACCATCTACATTCGTTGGCGGTTTCTGTTTTCATTGGATTCTTATGTTCATTGGTCATGCATGAATGAATCGTTGTTCAGAGATTCATGTTAACATGAGGAACTGCTGAACTTTTAGTGCTCCCACTTATGGTAATGTTAATTGGCACTTCTAGTTTAGCTAACTAATTAACTGCTGGACCTTTTCAATCACAATTTCAGTTTCTCAAGTATGCTGTGCTCTTATGCGGCAATTGTACTTCCCCGCAAAAACTAATATTAGTTTCTTGTCTCCTGGCAAAAAAAGCACGATAATGTCGTTGTCCAAGTTTCTCTTTTAGATGCTTGTCCTGGTCTCAAACAAGATTCGTCTTTATGGAATGCTTATGTTGTTTCTCTAATCATCTGAATGGGTGCCCTGACAGAGTGACTTGGTCTTTTTTTCAGGAATTCTGCTACCCAAGCTATACCTGCACAGCTTGCCGGTACTCATGATGGTCCACATGCTACTCGATATGGTGAAGAAACTGCCAATAAGCAAGTCAAATTCCGTGTCCCTGTCAGCAACAGTGAGATGGATGACCATGATGTCGAGGAACACCAGAGTGAGAGAGATCATTCGTCCAATTGGCCTTCAGGAAACTCTCCTTACACAACCACACTTGATGATCCCAATTCCTCCTATTCTCCTTATCTGCCACCTGTTCTTGAAGAACCTTCTTCATCTTTTTCTGAGGGTAATGACCTCTTGTACTTTAAAACTTAGTATCAGTATGAACACACACTGGTGTTGGCCGTCTCGGATTTTAAAATTTGCAATTTTGCAGCCGCGGATGATGATCCCTTGCCAGCTATAGACGGCTTCCAAATTTCAGGAGATGCTTTTCCTGGACGACAACTCCAGGCATCCGGATACTCTATTAATGGAACAACTAGTTGTAATTTTGAGGTGCATTTATCAGATTCTTTCACTGTTGATTAGTGAATTGCTTTGTAACAAGTAATTCTTTGTTTGGATGTTTATATCGATTACATGATCTTGCATCACTTATTGCATTAGCAGTGGGTACGACATCTGGAAGATGGATCTGTTAATTACATAGATGGTACCATTCTCCTTGTTCTCTTTGATATTTTCCTTTCATGATTGTTCCAGCTCATTTCTCAGAATCTGGTTCTCAAGCAGTTTGTGTTGACAGGAGCGAAGCAGCCAAACTATCTTGTTACTGCTGATGATGTTGATACATATCTTGCCATAGAAGTGCAGCCTCTGGATGACCGGAAGCGGAAGGTATTAACTCTGAATTACATAGTTCGTTGGAATAGTATTAATGACCAAAGTTAGTGGTACTAATCTTGTTGGTCTTTTTTTGTCTCTAAAATGTCTTCTTGTAACTATTTATTTTTCATATGCAATTCATATTGTGGCCATATTTTCTTACTCTTTCTTTATATAAGACTTGCTTTCTTGTGATTCCAGGGAGAGCTTGTAAAGGTATTTGCCAATGAGAACAGAAAGATCACTTGTGGTATGTAATTATGCTGCTGTTTCTATTTGTTTCAATTGTCGTTCATGTATTAACATTTCACCACGCGTGGTTTTCATTGTTGTAATATATACAATTTGAAAATTGAGATATTTGAAAATCTATTACAGAAACTGCATTCATAACTCTTGTTATTTTTATCATTACTGCATTATTGATGAACAAAAAATATAAAATTTGTGAAAACAAAAGGGCTAAGCCTAGTAATTTTTAGGATCTTACACTTAAGTTATGAACCCAGCAGCTTCACTCCTTCCCCCTGGCCCAAGGTTGGACCAATTACTGATTAAGGCTGAAGTGCTGTACTCAATCAGTAGGTTTATTCATTTCGTACAGCATAAAATTGTTGGTGACCATTGGGCATCACATACTGCAAATTTTGTTGATGTAATATATATTTTTCCTTTCCTTTTTGCAGATCCTGAGATGCAGAACCACATTGAAAAGACTTTTTATAGTGGCCATGCATCATACAGAGTTACTGTGTCGGTATGACTTATATTTAAAGAAAGACCCCAATTTTATTAGTCTGTTTTTCTGTTTGATCACCAATCTCTTTCCGAATATTAGTCTTAATTTCTTTCCTTCTAATTCTTTCCTTATCTTCGAGGCATGGTGAATGTTTATAAATGTTTTTTGATGTTACAGACTGGATATCTTGATATATGGGAATCTGCTACATTGGCCATTAAGAGGGAAGGTTATAGCATCAAGTTTACTGGTCCCAGTGGCCTTGTCATCACTGAAAAGTTTTCACCAACCACAACTGTAAGATTTCATAGTTAAATCTTATTTGATTCTTTGTAGGTAGAGCTTGACTACATTAAAATTTTGTTATTATTATTATTTTTATTGTTGTTGTTATTATTATTGTTATTATTGTTATTATTGTTATTATTATTATTGTTATTGTTATTATTATTATTGTTATTGTTATTATTGTTATTGTTATTGTTATTGTTATTGTTATTTTTGTTATTGTTATTGTTATTGTTATTGTTATTGTTATTATTATTATTATTATTATTATTGTTATTGTTATTGTTATTGTTATTATTGTTATTATTATTATTATTATTATACAAACATGCAATTAACCATGTTACAATGCAGATAAATTTGTTGGTTTCTACTGTTTATGGAATGTGGTTCATGATTTGTAGTCCTTTTACCTATAGCTGTGCATATAATCTCCGCCAAGTACTAGGCCTGGTTGAGCTTTGGATAATAATTGAGGGCAAGTTTAAGCTTGGTTTTCTTGTAGCTTTCTCTATCATCAGACAAAAAGCAATGAGAACTAGCGTTGAATCTTCCCTTCATACTTCCACTTCCCCCCTCCCCCTCTGGGAAAAAAAGGGAATAAAGAACCAAAAAAGAAAAAGGGATCTCTTGCTTGTGATAAGGACCTCCATAGAATCTAACCTTGGGTAGAGTGCTTCATGTGTGAATCCATTGTGATTTTACATTCTCCAATTTTAATATATATTGAAGAATGCTGAAATCCAAATTTGTGGTAGCAATTTAAATTGACGAGGCTAGCTTTATGCTCCATCACATGTACGACTTGTGTGTGTGTGTGTGTGTGTGTGTGTGTGTGTTTTATAAAGAATATATTTATTGATTAAATTCTTGTAAGAATAAC
>JAXCLQ010023891.1:0-30443 GCA_035584115.1 Cedrela odorata
TTTAAAAAATTCTAAAATAACCTTTAATATTTCAAAATATTTTCAATTAAGTTCAAAATTAATCAAAACACTATTTCCTTAATTCAAAAACTTATTACCCAACTTTATAAAATTAATTTTGGGCCTAAATAAGTAATATTATTTTGAGTCCAAAATTTAATCATTCACCTAAAATTTTAAGTTGTATGAAATTTTAATTAATGAAATAATATCAAATTATTCGATTAAAATTTTTACATACTGCAAATATTACAGTTACAAATTTCTAAAATTACAGGCATTACATAACTACTCTCACTAATAACCCTTTCGCCTACTCAGTTCTTCTCTTGGATCATCGTAACCTAATACCACATATGCATAACTTATGAATTCTACCATTTAAATAATCAATATAATTGCACTAAATGCAATTATCATGGAAAATATGACTAAATTCCTTATTGTAATATATTTAACTAAGTTTGACCAACTAATGTCATTTTTTGTATTTTCAATAATGAATTTTCATATCTAATTTATTCTTAATCTCATTTTCGATTATCCCAAATTTACACATTTTCGCCTAAGCAAACAAAAACGACTTTGATCTAAATATTGTTCATGCTCGAATTATTGTAGCAAAAGACTGTTTATGTCAAGTACTGTAGCTAACTACTGTTCATATCGGATTTACTGTATAAAATAGTTATTGGGTAGATTAAAGGTACTGTACAAACAATTACTGTGCTGATCGAAGTTACTATAATACATTCAAAAACACTGTAGCACCTTCAAAAATACTGTTCACTGAGACAAAAACACTCTAGTTTCTTCTAATCAATACTTAAATTAATGTTGAAACTCAATACTGCATTTCTTACTTCTATTCAACACAATATAACTTTTTTTAATGCAAAATTAAGTAAAATTTTCTTAGATAAATAGTAACATTTAATTTTAATTCATGCTTAAAATCAAAATTCAAACTTCTAACGCGTTATAAAACTTATCGGTAATTATAATTTGAAAAAAAATCGATCGAATTCGAAATAATTTGGCCAAAATTTGAGAGAGACTATGAGAACAAGGTTCTATTTTTGTGAAAATGGAAGGGGACGAATGGGTATTGGAATGGGGAAGAAAATGGCCATAACTGTTTTATTTTAGTGTATAAAATATCAATTAGCCCCTTATTCTTTTGAAAATTATAAAAATAGTTTAAAACTTTTAAAAAACTTTCATTTTAGTCCCAACAAAGTTAATTCATCTTTAATCCCAAAAAATCTAATTATAAGTTAATTTTATGAATTTAGATTTGGAGGACCTAAATAAATAACACCATTCTAAGTCCAAAATTCAATCATTTACCCAAAAATTCTAAGCTATATGAAATTTTAATTTATCAAATAACATCAAATTATTTGATTAAATTTTCTAAATACTACAGATACTACAATTGCAAATTTTCAAATTTACAGGCATTATAAAGACTATCTCACCCTCTTGATGGCAACTTAGAAGCTCGTTCGCTTCAGGGATCCTAAGATAAATCCCTTCAAGAATTTTATATAGCCTGGTATATGCTTCTAAGTCCGTTTCGGTTATGATCGAGATAAATCTGTCTGTCTTGAAATATGCTCGGTCTCGCCTCACCAGAATTAGGGAGGCAATTAGGACGATGGCTTGTTCCTCGACGGAGTAATTTTCCCCAAAATACATTTTCTATTTTTACATAAGTGAGGGGTTAAAAGGCCGTTCTAGGACCTTCAACAACTCAAGAGGATTAACCTAAAGGTTTCTAAATCTAAGAAGATGTCTATTAAGTTCCCTAATCGATCAAATATACCAAAAAATCAATTGCAAAAGAATGGAAGGAGAGGAGAAGAAACTTACTGTTGAGAGTTAAAGAACTTGAAGTTGTGTGAAGCTTGAAACTGAGTTGTTGTTGCTGTTTTGTTGTTGAAATTGTTTGCAAAGAAAAAGTGACGGCATAAAGGTAAAGAAAAAGATAAAAAGGTAAATGTATGATATTTAAGGGAGAAGAAGAACCTCAACCGTCGATACCCGTTCCAGAACAAGGGATGGAATGTTACCACATCGAGGGAAAAACTGAGAGGAGGTGTCTTATTAATAAAAATGGGGCCGCCATCATTAGGGGCAGTTAGGTCTCTTAGGGTCCGAAATTTTGGGATTCCTAGAGCCAGTCATCATCTGCTACGTTGCAAAAACGAGTGAACTCCCAGTTGAATATTTAATTATGACAGGCAATTGTGTCTTTTCAGAACTGTCATCTTTAGTTTTAATCAAGGAATAATTATTTTTTACTAAAACTAGTAGGCTTGATGTTGGGTATAATCAAGTATGCATAAGGCCTAGAAGAATAAAAGCCCGAAATGGCCTTGCCGGAAGAAACGAATGATGTTTCGAGACTAACTGCTACTTAAGGAGAGCTATTCAAGTGATAGAGAGCCCGAGTCTTGTTTGGCAAAAGAAGAAAAAGGTCTCAAGTCAGCATAATAATGAAGGGTATGGCGAACACTTTAGGAAAGATAGGAGCTGAGACTTCTCAAAATCACCAGAAGGCTCAGATTAAGTCTTATTCCAGGAACGTATCATAAAGGTCTCGGCTACAGCTTACGAAGGTCTCGGGTAGGCAGCGCCAAAGCTTATCTCAGGTTAATAACGATCCCCAAACAAAAATTTCTGAGACCTCACTACAGTTACGTATTAATGAAATATTTATCTCTTTCCCATACAATCCTAGATTACTCCATAACAAGTATTCTTGCCAAATTAAACTTTTTACATAATAAGAATCCTAAGAATATGATGTTACCAAATTTGAAAGTCGATACTTAACCTATGGATCTCCGTGATTCTCGCACAGTAGGATTCTAGTTATTAGATTTTATAGTATTCTGCCATATTAAGGAGATAAATAACATTTATAAAATGAGATCAATTATAACCAGGTACGGTTACTGAAACTTTGGCAAAAAATACTATAATCTTCCTTCAACTTTCTCTTTTTAATAACCATAAGTAAAATCATAACTTAAACATCAGAGGGTTTTCACTGAACAACTGACTTTTCACCCCCATAGCTCTCAATTGTGATCATAGGTATTACGAGTTTGTATTAGAGGAAGAAGAGAAATTGTTGCTAGTGCACAAGATCCACGAAAAGGATTTTTTGCTACATCAACACCTGTTTTATATATTTATTGTTCATCTTAACTCTTTGTTAAATATATTTTATATTTTATATTATATTAATAATTGATGTAAAATTCTTCTTCAATCAAAAGATGTGGATAAAAATATACTCTCTTGAAAAGGAAAATTAGAGACATATGTTTAACTAACAATGTAAATACACACATTATTCTTCAAGATAAGAAATATTTCTCGAAGCTCACAAATATTGAACCTAAGATAAATAACCATATTAGGTCTTGAAGACTTGATTGAAGATTTCAAAAGAATTATAGATTTTTGAGCAAGTGAAAC
This sequence comes from Cedrela odorata, assembly GCA_035584115.1. NCBI lineage: Eukaryota > Viridiplantae > Streptophyta > Magnoliopsida > Sapindales > Meliaceae > Cedrela > Cedrela odorata. Next base: position 3,493 of record JAXCLQ010023891.1, read on the forward strand.
TAGATTATACATTTATAGTGCCTTATATTTAGTCAATTCAGAAAAAATCTACTCAATTTTAAAGATATCCGCTGAAATGGATATTATGTAAAGATTCTAAATGAGAATAATCTAAAATATCTCTTCATTACTTTTAATGTAACACCCCATATTTAAAGATGTTACTGCAGATAACAAATTTCACCGTCACCCTAAGCCTTTTATAGCCTATCTGAATGCATATATAAAATGTAAATCTATGATTACATTATTAGACATAATGCATAATTCACATATGGGCAATAAACTTAATTATGGAATAAATAAATTTTTTTATGAAATATAACAAGTTATATTGAAAAATATATTATACATTCAAATTTCAACTTTAAAGCATATTGAACAATGCAGGATTCTCAATGCATGATAAACTCATGAACCCTAATGACTGCAGTGTATACCACTTGTACCCTATCTATGCCTCAGCCATACTGAATCCTTTTTCTTTTCTATCTATTACTTGTTTATCTTTGTTCATCCTTGAACACTGAAAATTGAAGGGGGGTGAGTCCTAAGGATCCAGTAAGTGGATAAAATTAAAATTAAAATTAAAATTAAAATATATAAATGAGGTGTAAGAGTACAAATTTTAAAATATAATATACCACATTAAATTAAAAATATTCACTTTAAATCAATGATGCATAATAAAATACTTTTTCACATATAAAAAATCAGTTTGTAGATGTTCAAATAAAAGTATTTAGAATTGTCAGGAAACTATCCTTCGAGATATTCACCAGTGCACTGTTGGCGGACACCTCTAGGCCCGCTAACGAGTTCTTTTATATGAGTACATAAAATAATTTAGCCTACTTGTTAGCGTTGGCCTAGACAAGTAGATACGGTGCCAAACATCGACTTATCCAGCCGCAACTTCTCATTTGCCTTTTCTCAGATGACAAAGGTGGAAATGGTAACCTCTTCCTTACCCCTTTCTTGGGCAAAGGCAAAATCTGTGTACAGAGGCACTCGACTAAACACTTGCACTCAAATCTCAAACATGAAATCCACTTACAATATTTATCATTTACTTCACATACCAAATCAAATTAATTTACCACAAGTCAACCGTCCACAGTAAATTTTGTAAATAATTCAAATGATTTCATAAAATTTACTCTTACTCATCACGTATCAATTTTATATTTACAATGCATTCAAATTCCACAAAACCACAACACAATTTAACATTTAAACTATTTTTAAATTCTAAATATTTTTAGAAAATAATTTAGCATTTCCATCATTTTATTTTAAAATTTTGAAAAAAGAATCCATCTACTCACATTTGTATTAAATTAATATTAATAAAACTATTTTCTAGTTCGTAAAACAATAAGTTTTAAAAAACGATTTAAAAGAATGAAAATAAGTGTAATTCACTCACCGGTGTGCGTTTATTCGTTTTTAGCTTGTTGCCTTGTTGATGGTTGACTAGGTCGACTATCTACAATTTCATGTCCTTTTGTTAAAATCCAGAATACCATACACTTGCCATATAAACTATTAAATATATTATTCATGACCTTAATTATTAATAGACAATATGAATATATTAGACTATCGTTTCCTATTTCGAGAAAATAGTAATTTTTATTTTAATTATTTTAAGAATATCTATATGTGATAGGGATAACTTTATCTTTTTAATAGGATCAATTTGTAAGAAATTCTAAACTGAATTTTTAATATATTTATCCTTTATACGTAAATTATGTGACTTTTTACAGTGTTTTATTTAGAATTTTATATCTCGACTTATACTTAATTGAATGAATACTATTCTGGCTAAATTTCGTAATAGAACTATGTGTTTCTCGAATTTTCTGGAAACTCATTTCTTAACGAAAAAATCTAATTTTTGACTATGTTATTCTATGTTCTGTATAGTTTTCGTAACCTTTTATAGATCCTAATTCTGATTTCTAATGATTAAGTTATGATCAATTACTATACACTATGCAGATACGCAATATTGTGCAGTGTCAAAACAAGACACTTATATTCTGAAATTTTATGTGACTTCGTTCCTACATGAAAAATTTTGATCTTTGGATATATTATTCTCTTATATATCTAGTTTATAAGAAATTTTACGACACTAAAAACTAATATCATGAACCCTATTTCGTATTAGGTTTTCTATCCACTGCTTTGCATTTCAGCAAGTCAAAATGCAATGCGAAGTAGTCTCTTCCAAAATCCACTGAGAATTTATCGTTTCTCAAAAAATTCTAAATTTAGGCTAGAATGCTCGTAATTATGTCTAGTTTTTTTTAGAATTTTTACAGAGTATTATTGATTAACAGAAAGTGAGCATGAACATGCTCTATTTTTCATGTGCAGCGAAAGTATGACGCACGAAATGAAATTTCGGGTACACAACCGCCGTAGGGGAGCCTTGATTGTCGTTTCAAACTTGCGGAATAGTCTCCCTAACCATTTATATGTGCATTCATGTGTATTGCAGTGTATAAGCATGCTCTGTTTCGTAAACAAAAACAAAGAAACTAACCTTTAGTCTTGCAGTCCGAAACAACAGTTGCCTTGCTGCCTCAGGTAGTCCACACATCGGTCAGATGAAGCCGGTTTCGGCTAGTTTGGGATTGACATGCGCTAGTTTGAGCTTCAACAAGCTCACCACCCTTTCTCTCTCTACGATTTCTCTTTCTCTCTCTTCTATTCAAACTTTGGTTCACAGCCAAAGCTTGCTTCCCATTTCTGTCTTTGCTATGGTTCACAACCAAGCTTTCACAATCTCACTTCCTCAAGCAGATTGTGGTGAAAGAAAAGAAGAAGCTTTCTCTTTTTGAAGAAAACAGAGAAGAAGAAATCGTTATACGTATACTGTGTATATGTCTATATATATACAAAATGCAAGCTTAACAATTAAGCTATCTTTTGATCAAATCAATCTACCAACTCCAAAATATCAAATGATATTAATGCAAAAAGGATGAGTCATAATGTTTAAGTCGGCAGAATGCATATCTTTGATCATATGCATGCATTCATTTAATACATATATATACATACATTAATGCATTAATACATTATTAATACATTTATACATTATAACATTATAAATATAATATATATATTAATTAAATTAACATATATATATATATATATATATCAAAAAGAGAATGAGAGAGATACATATATATACATTTATATATATATATACATGTATATTAATAAATATCTTACATATATAAACATATATATGTATATATCAATAATATATATTAGATATTTATATATATTAATACAATTAATAATTGTATTTTATAATTACTATAATCATATTAAAATATAATAATAATATATTAATATTATTACATTTGCAAATCATATATACAGTATCCCAAAATTAAATCGAAATATTTTTCACATATACGCGTACTAGCACGTCAGAGCCAAAAAATATATTTTTTATAATAAAGAATCAATACTACTCGATCAATATCTCTACAATATCATTAACTAGTTAACGATTATTGCATAGTAACAATAGCCATCATTATCAAGTAGCCGACTATATGTGTGACCCTTGAGTTCACTATGAACTGAATATGGGTGGACAAGAACTCCTTCGTATCTCTTCGGTACAACTCTTTGCAACCAAAGTTCCCAATGATCATGTGCAACCTCTAGCAAGATGCCACAACCACCAGACACTAATGAATCCATATAGTCGTACGTACATGTAATAAAATTCCTCTACTGTCGACTCCCGATCGAGTGCTGGTCATGGAATCGTCAAACCCATAACTCAATCATAGGAATAAGGTCTCGAATCATATACAGGAATCATGTATCCGAAAACACCTTTCCGGAAATACGTACTCTAGCCAAAGATTTCATTTCCCATGTATGAAATCCCTACCTAAGATCTCAAGCTCTAAAATCTAAACCAGCAAATTCCGTCTTGGTTATCACCTGTCTTCTTACACCAAAACACATTGCCAACAAGCTTCTTTCACCAGGCTTGGCTAGCCCAGTGTAATATACACAAGTGAACAATGTGCCTTAATGCAGAAGGCAGCTATGATACCTCAGGTTATAGGACTAGTGGTACACTAGTACGACTGTGTAATGTATTATTAACAGTGGATAATCACCCATGTGATTCGTCACGTTTGGTCACGTTTAGTAACACGCACTCCAATGTATTACTCATGTTTATGCTCTTGTGACATGAGACTCGTCACCCAAATATTAATATTAAATACTAACCTTGGCAGCATTAAACATGCCAGTCATGCAATGTCATACTCCCATATGACAATACCTCAACTAGGAATTAATTCGGATGTATTTAGATCAGACTTTGTACTCATATCTGCAACTCCTTACAGATAAAGTCATGACGTCATAATACATCACTGGATCTTATTCTGCATTTTATATATAATACTTATATATATATATATATACGCAACTATATATGAAAAATGATATAAATGTCATTTTATTAATCATAAACTAATTTACAATAATTTACAAAGTTATATATACATAAGGATGATATCCCTGAACTATATGACACAATTGATTCTAGGACATATCTCCAACAATTGAATGTCTAGAACTTATTTTATAAACCAAATATCAAGCCTAGGTCAAGTTTCGAGCAAGCATCCGAAATTTCAAACAATTAACATATATGATTTTACACCAACAATCATGTATGTTTTTCATTCCATTTCCATCATAACTCACCTAAACATAGTCATATACATGTAATTCATTCTCCATGCACACACACACATATATATCTGGATCATAATTTTATTTGCAACATCTTTACTTCAAACACTGCCATATACCATATTTAAATTTTACAACAATTCTTCCTATTAACAAATTTACCAAGCATGATTACATCTCCCTTTCTCAAGGTTTAGCATCCAAAATACATAGACATATATATATATATGAAATATGCACTGCCCTATACCTAATCAAAGCCGAATATTAACAATTAAAATCACCGAACATACCATTCCACAACAAACAACATTCATTGCCATATGCTTATAAGGTCCTCACTGCCCTATTCATTCTTTACAAATTTAATCCACCACACCATCCCTCCTTGCATGAAAATGCTATTTCATTTTAACATTATATACTGCCATAGAAAAAAAAATTTCAACTGTCCCTAGTGTTTTTTTATTTTTTTTATTTTTTATATATATATAAGCAACACGTCAAATATTATTCCAATCCAACACCACATCATCAACCCCCTTTTTCAACCAACAAGCCACACAACTCACAACCAAAATTTCAGAAATTGAAAAGGCATTTACTTCGTTCCTCTCAGCTCTAAAATGTTCTACCTGTCCTCTTTTAAGCATTTCAGATTTCTTCAATTTCTTCAGCAGCAACCTGTTTCTCTTCTTTCACGGAAAACTTCTCCTTCCTCATGCTCAGCCTTTCTTATTGACGCCAAATCCACTTTCTTCTTCAACTCTTCACGGCAACATTTTCTTTTTCTCATACCTCAATCATAAGGAGCAAATCTTATTTCATTACTATCCTCAATTATTAGCCTACTCCTCACTCTCCAGTAAAATCACTCCTTTATGCAAAATGAATCCTAATCTGATGCAATGCCAATACCAACACACAATTTTCCACATCCTCAATCAAAATTTAACCCATTACAGGTCCCGCATAAACTTTACACTTCTTCATTCTTGTTAATAAACAACGCATTCACGCAACCGATTAATTTCACCTCACACGAATCAAGACCAATATCCTAAATCCGCCAATTTTCGAACCCCTGAAGTTCTTCACTAACACTTCGTTTTCTTTGTCTCTAAAACCCAGCGAATCCCGAACCAGGAAACTCATCTTCTTTAACTCCAGTAACGGAACAGTGCCGGATTCAATTTGACAGTTTATGGATTTCTTTAAATTGCTGAAGCGAGATAGAGAAATGGATGTGAAAGATGAGCCGGATTTCTGAGTTTTTAGCCGAGTTTGGTAGTGAGCTGAGAGACGCTCAAGCATCAATTTAAGTTTCTTCTGTACAATTTCGTCCTTCACCTTCATTTTTAAAACATATTCTGAATTTTCTCACTGTTACCGCACTTGCTCTCCCATTTCTATTCTTTCCTTTTGCCTACATTCCCCTTCTCCCCTTACAGGTTCGTTTCTCTCTTCACCCACTTCTACAATTTTTTTTTTTTTTTAACTTAAGATTAAACTAGATGCCCGGAGAGAATTCCAGAATTCTCTCAATATTTCCTTTAAGAAATAAAACATAAAAATTAAAATAATTCCCATTTACTTAATTATAACATATGAGCCGGGCTCATTCTAAATAAATAAATAAATTTTGAGTTATGGTTAAATTATATTTTTGAGTCTCCTTTAAATTTAATTTGGACTTAATTTAGACTTGATGTATACCAATATATATATAATACTTAACCCAAAATTAAATAATTTTATTAAATAATAAAATTTAAAATTTACGTCCTTATAAAATTTTTACAACTTCATTACTCAATTCACTCTCAATACATAAAGGAAAATATCCAAAGAAATAATAATAATTATCTAAATAGGGTGAATAATATTCTATACCTCAATTTCGTGTTATCTATACATGCAGAACCTCGATTTTTCTCTTTTTTTTTTCAACCTTTGTCGAAAATTTAACTCTAGTTATATCTAAAATTTTCAGGTTCTATGTCTAATACCATAGGTAAGAAATGCATGTTAGAAAAGTTTTATGTTTTATCATATTGGTTGTATTATACAATTATAAATACAATTGAGAGCTACACAGTAATGAATCAGAAGTTTATTAATCCAAAAATGCTTATGTTATAATAATAACATGACCATCTTGTTCACCCATGATCTACAATGATGCATATAATTATTAAAAACTATCATGTACACCTATCAAAGAACTAGAAGATTCATTGTCCAATGAGAATATTTGAATCACTTACTCACAAGGAAAAATTGTGGTTAGACCATCCCCTTCTAAAATTATTTTTGAACCTTTATCATTCTTACAAATAATTGAAGGAGACATTTATGGGTCTATTGATCCACCTAGTAGATCATTTTGTTATTTTATGGTCTTAATTGATACATATGTTCATTTGTCACAGATTTGTTTATTATTTATACAAATGTTCATTTGTCACAGATTTGTTTATTATCTAATCATACTGTTGCATTTGTTAGATTGCTTTCACAAATTATCAAATTAAGAGCATAATTCCCTAATTATCCTATCAAGAATATACATTGAGATAGTGTTGTTGAGTTTACCTCCAAGTGTGAATTCGTCTTTCGGATCTAAAGGTAATTTCTTTTTTTTAAAAGAAATAAATTGGAATAAAGGATCAGGGAATAAATGGCAAGAATCGAAAAAGAAAGTGTTTTTTTTTAAAAAAAAACTATTTAAAGAAAAATGGGTCTTTTTAAAATTTTGCTTATAAAATCAAGGTATTTGGAAGCTTTATCTTCTTCCTCATAGCCAGAACTGGTCTTTTTATTTTTTCTCTCAAATTTTCTCCAATCTCCAAATTTTTACATAATTGTCATCAACCAACATCAATCTTCCTTCTATTTACAAGCAATCAAATTTTCCTCACTCTCCTAAGTGTTTTCTTCATGGATTTAGTAAGAAAGAAAGTTAGGGTTTCCACCACAAAATTGAGGGTTTTGCTATGTAAAGCTGTTACCAAGAATTTCAAGTATTTTCTTGGATTTTGGTAAGTATTCTAAAACTCAAAGCAATAAATTTCATTTTCGGTTCAATATATATAAATTAAGTGATTTATATATAATAAATGTGTTAGATTTAAAAAAATTATCAAGAAGTTTTAAGGTATATTTTAAGTTAAATGATATATAAGAAACTTTATTATGAGTTTCTATTTTAGGGAAAATAGTTAAATAATAAGGTTTAGTTTTGAGTTAAAAAGAAGTATTATTATGTTTGAATTAAATTTTTGGGATAAAAGATGTTTTGAGGTTGAAAATATAGATTTGAATGTATAATTTGAAGTTTAAAAAGTTTAGTTTAGAGATTGACTACAAATCAAATGGGTAATATATTAAATGAAAGTTAGTGATAAGATGATTTCATTGTAAACTGACCTTACTGGGGTATGTTTTGAATGGGAAAGAATAGAAGCATTTTTAGAAAAAATCTAGTAAAGCCACAATCAAATTAGATACAAATATGTTTGAAATGAGTTCTTATAAGCCAGATTTAGAGTACGTTTGCCTAGTCAAATAGGGTCTTGAATTTTCTGCCTTTGCAGAGTAATTCGCCTAGTATAGAATTTCATTTTCTGCCCTATTTTGTAAATTAGGTTTGGACTACCAAATGATATCCAAATTAAGTGATTCAAAAACTGTTCAAAAGCTCATAAAGTCTAGTTTAATTTATAAGTAGACAAATTTTTAAAAGTCTCTCTCCTAATTGTCCAAAATGAGCAAAAGAACCAAAAAGGTCAATTATGAATAAAATTCTAATGACTCGCAAAAATATTTTTTTTGGAACTGAACCTTAATCTATGTGTCAACCTAGGAAACTAGATTCATTATGCATGCATATCATTTATAGGGAAATATTATATATATATATATGCGTAAATACTTTGAGTAAATAAAGCAACCAAGTGAGGATTTAAAAGAAGGGAGTGCAAACCCTCCCTAGACTGTGAGTGGACTAATTTTGGTTCAAATAGTTCAAAACTTATATTTATTTGTTTTATGAAACCCTTTAAAATTGATAAATGTCATGAGATATATAAATTAGGTTGAATAATTATTTTCACCTGTGGATTTTGGATTACTTGTTGTTTATACGTATATGGCTTTGATTTAGTGAAATGGCTCCCTTAATTCATTGATATTTATTTACATGTTTTGTTTATGAATTTGATATAACGGTGATGTGTGTAATGGTCTGAAAATTTTTATATGATAAAATACTATAAAGTATGGGTGGACTAAAATGAAAGGTTTTCAAAGTTTAAGGGGCAAAAGTATAAAAACTTTATTTATGGTCCAACACTATAGACAAGCCCAAAACTAAGCCCAACAATAAGCTCATTATACATGCAAATTTAAGGCATGTTTTCTCTAGACTTTTCTTTATTTTCCTAGAGAAATCAAGTTAAAAAGAAAGAAAGAAAAGAAGGAAGAAGAAAGGGGAATTGGGCTTAGAAAAATTAGAATGCAAAAATAAGCCTAATTTGAGTTAAATGCATGGCCGGCCCACTCTTTTAAATTAAGAAAAAATTATTCTTTTATTTTAGCTTATTATTTCTTTCTTAAAGGCTAACATTTAACAAGTTCTAGAATAAGAGAGAAGGATCAAGAAAATTACAGAAAAAGAAAGAGAGAAGGAAAAGCCAAAAGGAAAAGAGAGAAAGGAGTGGAAACAGAAGATGAAAAGCAAAGAAATTGAAAGGAGATGGAATGAATAGACTGGGAATTTAACAAAGATGTTTTCAAATTTAGAATCTCTTCAGAAGATACTCTTTAAGAAAGCTGTCTTTGTCGATCAAGAGACTTTCGCTGAAGCCTCTCTCATATATGAACAATCAAGAATCATCAAAATGATTCTTGATCTCACACTACATTTTCTGATCTGGTTTAGAATAAACTTGTGTTGGGTAATTTTATGCTTCATTCATTTCTTGATGGTTCTTGAACAAAGGATGGTGAGTTTGGAAAAAGAGCTAGATGCTGCCATTACAATTGATGCTCATGCTCGTTCAGAAAAAATGCCAAGCTGGGGCAGCACAGAAAATTGATGAATAATGTGCACAAGAGATCACAAAAGATCTTGAAAATACCACAAAGTTTTTTAAACTACTTATGGAAGAATTACGTGCAAAATAAAAGGAAATCTATAAGCAAGATAATGAAATTAAACTCTTGGAAGCCATTATTCAGAAACTTTGGCTGAAAAGAATCACTTTCTACAAGTATAAAGAGTGAGAAATACGAAGCTTTATATCATCTTTCAGTACTAAATTGGCTGGTTCATATTCATACATATCTGGTTTTAGTTTGATCTGTTATTTATTATCCGAATTTTAGTACTGTTGTGAGGATCCAACTTTTGTTTGATCAGAGTTAAGCTTGGTTAAAACCATAACATCCCTGGTACAAACAGATTCTAAATCGAGAAGCATGTATCCTTGGTGGTGGGACAACCATAAAAGTATTATACTTTATTAAAAGTATTGATTCGATCGGTCAACAAAATGCAAAATTTGAGCAGAATTGACGGGTGATTTTGAAAATTTTAAAGATTTTATAAAGGCGTTTTAGTCTTTTCGCCTATATATATACCTATAAGAGGGAGGGGGGATTTAAAACCTTACAATTTTCATTCGTTCCTTACACACTCTCTCTCTAAAATATGTTTATCTCTCTTTTTTTCTCGTTATCACTTAGATCTCAGCAAATTCTTTACTTTTCTTTCAAATCTTGGTTTTCAAGTAATTACCCATCATTCCCTCTTCAATTTAGTACCATTTTGAATTGGAAATAGTAAGAGAAAGCAAGGAAAGAAGTTAAGGTTCAGATGAAATTTGGGATTTTACTAATTAATCATTGACGTGAGATTTCTAAGAACTTCTTCAGGTTACTGGTAAGTCTATTAACCTGTTATAAGTTGAATTTTGAGATTTTGAATATGCTGGACTTTAGGGTTCACTATGCATTTGGGATTTTTATGGATTTTCGCATAGGAAATGTTAAATAGTGTTAATTGGAGTATTGTGATGGATGTATATGTGATTATTTGAGTTTATTAAGGTAATATGATAGTTAGATATGTGATTGGCTATTGATTTGAATGCAAATTTTAGTATTTGCTATAATATTAGAAATTTGGCTTGGAAATGTTAGTTAAAATAAGTTAGCCATGGGATTTCAATGTTGGAAATCGAATAAGTGGACTCCAATAGTTATGTCTCGTGATATGTGTAAAACTAAGGACTAAGTTAGGTACGAGGATTGTTAGTGGGAGTGGTTACCCTCCCCTTATTGTGAGTAAATTTATACATACATAAATATGTAAATATATGTGTGTTATACATATATGTGTACTTGTGTGCTAAAACAAGCTATTTTCTAATTAAAGTGAAATTTGAAATGAAACTATTTACATGATATTGGAATGATTTGCTTATTTGGTCTGCTATTAAAAGTTATTTGATATACATGCTGAATGGTCGGGGAGGCTGGATTTGATTTATATGATTTATATACTTTGTATGAAAATGATTTGTTTATACATGTATATTGGTGATGTGGCCAGTTGGCCAGTTATTAATTCATAGCCAATGTGCCTGATATATGGCCAGTAAGCCTGATGTATGGCTAGTAGGCCTATTTATTGATTGTAGCTTCATGGAGGTAGTCTATAGACGGACCTATGAGAGGCCACATAAGAGAGTGGAGCCACAATGAGGCTGGTATAAGTGAGAAAAGCCATGGCAAGCCCACTGTGTGTTATGCATATATGTACAAATATAGATACCTTATAAAAAGTTCTGGTGACTTGATATAGATATCTTGGATTTGACGAATTACAACGACAGTCATTCGTGTCACTAAGTGACTACTTGAGGCCAACATCAGTAAGATTGGCTTGTTTTTATAAATGCATGTTTTACAAGAGCGATTTTGTAAAGCATGAGAAAATTATTTTATATTTAATAAAACTCTATTGCATATGGTTTTATGCATGAAAGATTCGTTAATGGTTTCGAATTTATCTCAACCAAGGTAGCTTATCGAGAAAGTATAGCAACACTGTTGATTATTTAAAATCGTTTGTAGACCTATAAACTGTTTTCTGTTATTTGATTAAATAAAATATGTAAATATTCTTTTGAGTATATTGTGAAGTAAATTCCAATATTTGGATTTGAAAATGCGTGTGCATGTATGTATATATGTTTGTGTGTATTTACTCACTGAGTATATTCATATACTTACTCCTACCATTTCAGCTTTCAGGTTAGGCGCCTTAGTACTCTCTGAGTTAAGGGTAGCCATTGAGAGCTTACAACGCTCTGGTTAGGTTTCTCTGACACACTTATGTAATTGGTTCCACTGAATAGATTTGTTGAATATTTTGTAAAATATTTGTAAATTAAATATTAATGTAAATTTTTATGTTTGTTCAACCCGATTATGAATGATTTGATCATGAATGATCAATGTTTGATAATGATCGAATGAATAGGAGTAAATGATTTGTAATTGTGATACAGGTTTTATGAAAAAGGAAAGCCTTATAGGATCTCATATTGCAGTCCGGGTATATAGGGTGCATCATGAGGGTTTGTGACAGTTATCACGAATGAACTCCAAGTTTGGGATGTGACAGTAATACCTGAGAAAGAAGGCTAGCTTGAATTTGTATTACACAATCGTGAGAGTACAGAAGAGATGTACATTTCGCAATTGTGTAGCGGTTGTTATGTACCTGTATAGGTGGATCGGGGCATGACAATTTTAGTGGTATCAGAGCTAGGTTTGAAGTGAATTAGGAAGTTATTTAATTTTGTTTATGTATTAGACTAACTTTGAGTTCTTGTGGTTTAGAATTGGAATGATGTGTTATGTTAGATTGAGACTAAATCTCGGTAAAAATCGAACTCGTTTATGTTTTGGTAGGCCGAGTTTGTGTGATGAGATTGTGAGTGTTCATTGCTTTGTTCAAAATTTATTTCATTAAGATGAAATGTTGTTTTTATGTAGATGTAGAGATGATGACATTTTGTGGGAATAGGGTTTAGTAAAATAAGTGAGTTTATGGATCCCTTAGGTTGAGTCATAATTAATTAATAAAAATTTACAATGCCTGCATATTGTAGGATATATATAATGTTACCAAAAAGGGGAAGGGGAAGACCTTGTGCTGCTAGGAGTGTGGAGGTTGTTGCCTCTCGTACCCTATAGCTAACCCAAATTGAAGCTACCGCTGCTCTTTCCGGTGTTGCAGCCGGGTTGAGTGCCCAAAATCCTTCGAATATTACCCTCGAAATGTTCCAATATTTGGTCGATCTTCTGAGTGCTAGGGTAGCTCAACCACAATCAACTCTTTCAGCTTCTGTCCGACCAATAATGGAGCTATCAAAGATAATCAAATAAGCAAGATAGTTGGGGTGTGAATTGTTTTCTAGGATGATGGATGCCTTAGTGGCAAAGAATTGGATTCGGAATATTGAAGAAAATTTTAAGGATATGGGGATGGATGATGCAACAAAATTAAAGGTGGCAGTTTGATTGTTAGAAAATGATGCACGTACATGGTGGGTTAATATACATGATAGGTCTACCTTAGCATTAACTTGGTCTGATTTCTAATGAGAATTTAATGAACAATATTATATCCGTTTTCACAGAGATCAAAGGATGCAGGAATATTTAAATTTAAAACAGGGTAATAGGATAGTAACGGAGTACGAAACAGAGTTGAGAGAGTTCTCAATATTTGTTCTTAAATTGATTAGTTCAGAAGAGTATTTATGTTCTAAATTTGAGGAGGGCCTAAATCTGAGTATTAGAGAGCGGATGACAATTAGTGGAGCTTTAAGTTATAAAGAACTAGTTCAATCAACCTTAAGAGTAGAGAAATTAGTTAATGAAAGGAAAAAGTTTGGGGAAGAAAGGGGGTTAGCTTTTCTCAAGAGCAATTATTGAAAAAGGACAAAAGTTCGGGGATGGCTAGTACAGTTGCAGCATCATCTGGTACTGACCGATTTTCACCATTGTGGAACCCAACCCAAATTTAAAATTTATAGGGTATAATAGTAAATGTATGATTGGTTTGTTAATTTAGGCATAAAGTAAATAGAAATAGGATCAAGGGTATTTTGATAATTTATGCATAATTACTGTAGCAATATCGAAATTTATGCTGGTTAATACTAGATGAAAGTTTGTAATGTCTAGGTTATAATGCCGCAAACGGCACTCAAATTGGATAAGCATTGAAAGAGTTATTGCTCTTTACGCTAAATGTTTAAAAAATGGGATCGATTTCCAAAGTAACTACTTGTAACAGTATAGTTTTTCGTATGCTTTGAGAGCTGAAAGAAGTTCATGATATATAGAGTACAACATCGAAAGCGACACTCAATTTGGGTAAGGAATGATGAAGTTATGACGTTTTTTGTAAAAATCTCGCAAATGAATCAGGGGTGAAAAATGGAGCCTAATATGATGACGGATAGCAAAACATAGGTCAGGATACGGAATGGAATGAGAAATAACAAATTTTGCCCCAAAATAATAATTTGTCCAAAATGATAATTTTGCCCTTGATAACTATAAATAGGTTTGTAGGGTGCATTTGTATTTGGAAAAAGAGAAGATAGAGAGATAGAGAGAAGGAAGAAAAGAGGGAATAGAGAGAGAAAATAGATTTTGTCATAACTTTGCACACACACATCAAATTGATGTACAGTTTACGCCATTGGACTCGTGTTGACAAGGAGAATCAGATTCCAGTTTAGATTGCCAAAAAAGTCGTCGAACAGTTCCAGAACAACTTCTAAAATTCACTATATTTTTTCGCAAGTCGGCATCAAAAATTAGAATTTTTGCCTCATAAAGGCTAGATAAGCTTTTGGTGAGTAGTTGCTCACTATAAGATTTAATTTTCATGAATTTATAAGTGTAGAATGGATAGGATTTACAATTGGTTAAATTTTGGTGGTTTTTGGTTTGAAAGTGATGTTTCAATGACGTGATCAATAGGTTGCTAGTAAGAATTGGTGAAAGTGAATGATTGTAATATTGGGTATTGTATAATTAAAAGTTTAGGTGATATTGGTTTGTGATTTCTTGGTATGCCAATTGTTCGATGAAATGCCTAAGTAGTCGTAAGTGTTATCATATTGTGAAATCAATGATCAGGTATGTTGCTGTGAATGATACAATGTATGATGTGATGAATGAATCATGAAATTGTCTAAATTATATGTATGCATGTTGGTTGCATACTAAGTGTTTAATAAAATGTCCAAATGATGTGTTGATTGATGAATTAAAAATGAATAACCCATGTGTGAGCGGATATGAGTTGTAAACTTTGTGTAATGATGACAGTAATGCATGTGGGTCCATGATAATGATAGGGCGCGTGAGGATTCTCTCAAGCCAACGACCCAATATTAGCCATGCTTGATGCCTATTATTGCGGGCTACAGCATTAGAGAGAATAAGGTATTGAGTACCTATTCTTGTGGGCTACGGCCTTAGAGAGAATAGGGTATTGAGTGCCTATTCTTGCGGGCGACGGCCTTAGAGAGAATAGGATATTGAGTGCCTATTCTTACGGGCGATGACCCTAGAGAGAATAGGAGTGTTTTGGACCTAGTATCGGTCATACTTTGATGCCTATTCATGAGGGCGACGGCCCAACAGTCGATGTCGGTATCAGAGTCCTATTCTTGCGGGTTATAGCCTTACAGAGAATGGGGTAATGGAGATCTATTTGTGATGAAGATAGTCTAATAGTTGAGAACCAGGATTGTGTGCTATGTTATGTAGCGTTGTACTATGATTATATAGCTGAGATATATTTTAGTTACGTTTTTAAGGTATTTTGGAGTATAGGTCAAGAGACCTAGTCATTGGGCTTATTAGCTCACTATTCTACAGTTCCTAGTTTTTCAGGTCTCTCCCTGCTACCAGATTCTTCTGCAGTAGTAGCTCACAGTATATCTAGATTTTTTGCAGAATTGTTGTATTTTCTATACCATTGTATAGTGTCATTATTTTGGGCATGGGGTATTTTTGTTTTTGATGTATAACCATAGAGCGGTTATACATTATGATGTACTTATCATTCTTTTTGGATTGTTAATATACTATATATATACAATTATCTCACTTCTTTTTATTAGAAAGTTATTTCTTTTCCATTATATAAATATTAGACTATGTTTGACAAAGTTATTTCTTTTCCATTCAATTTGCAAAATCTATTAAAAATAAAATGTTTTATACTTTAAACATGTCATTATTCATGAGATTGTGAAGCCACAGATGGGCAATGTATTGCATGGTTATTGAGGTGCTCTTGACATACGAGGGTTACACCTTATTGTCAAAATGACGGTATTATTGGGTGACATGACATGACATGAACTGGTTGAGCATATAGTAGCCTAACCATTTCGCAGCGTCTCTTGTATGGTAGGGCTCGCCTTTCAAAGGGGTGGTCATGACAATTTGGTGTCAAGGCTATAGGTTTGGAATTTCTAGAGGCATACATTAAGTATGATTAATGACATGTGTTTCATGCATACAAATTTCGCTATGTCTAGACGGGGTCGAGGAGCTGGAGTAGTGTGGGGGTTGTGGTATGCCATGCCGAGGGAGTTAAGTCAGAATTGAGACAGAGCCTTTTGAGGCTCCTCCAGTAGTAGGAATGTTTGAGTCTTGAATGCTTTGTTTGTGGTATTTTTTTGTGTTAGAATTGTCTTGGCTTGATTTTTCATTGTTACTTTATTAATTTGTAGGAGGGTTTATGTTGAAAGATATCGAGCCTTCGATGAAAATTATAGATACGTTGTTACCACCAAATTTATGCCTTAGAAGCTTAAAGACAGATTTTGGTAAGCTTGATGATTCAGCCATCGAGCTTATGCTTCGACTTTTCTTGCTAGAGCTTTGTCTACATAATTGTGCACATTTTAATGGTGGTTACTTTCTGAGATAGGAAGGCAATGCAAGGAGCTAAGGTATAATTTTTATGTGTGTCTGGTTTAACTTTTATAAGGCTTGCTGTGATAGTTATATGAGCAAGAACACATCATCGCTATGTATTCATGATTATGGTGAAATGTGTGAATTATCTATATGTTGCTTAACTCTAAAAAATTAGTGGCAATGTCTAGTGTGGTGTATATATGATTATATTTTGAGTGAAAAACATGATAATGATGAATGTGAGCAATTTATATGCATAAGGTCATGAACGAAAATGTGAATTTGAAATGTAATTGTGTTATGAATATAGGTATAATGAATTATGTATATGTGATAATATATGTAGGAATGGTGGCTAAGTAGGTATGTTGTATAATGAAGCATTTGATGACTATATGCACGATATATGCCATGGGTTGATTTTTGAAAAATTGTGGTTATGCTTAATAATTGGTGTATAGAGAAGTGTAGATTGAGATAGAGGGTCGTTGATTACTTGCTCGACTATATCCATTAGAGATGGAAGACTTCGGTCTGATCTTGGGCATGGATTGGTTAAGGACTCGTAGGGCTATAATCAATTGTAGTCAGGAGAGTTGAGGTTTGGATGTAATGATGAGGAATTTAAGGATTGTGAGTGGAAGAATCCTGTCTTATATGATTTCAAACTTACATTTCTTGGTCTTATGAAACCACTTTAGAATTGATAGAAGCATTGGGTTTATATAATGTGGAAATTGAGCTTAAATCTCAGTGAAAATCAGGTTAGTTGTGATTTTCGGTAGGCCGAGTTTGTGTGAAATGATTGGGAGTATTTAATGCATGTTTTATGGTCATCTTAAAGAGATATTAATGTGTTTAAATTATCGAGATGACCCTTGGGGCATTGTTCTTTATTTATACGTGTTGTTTATAAATTGAGATAAAAGTGGTATAAAATTGAGTCGGCAAAATAGGTATATGTGTATGATATATTTTATATACATGTAATATTTTTGCGGCTATAGCGTGTAACCTATGGCGGTCCTTGAGGCATATAAGGGAGTGGATAACTATTTCTCCTAGGATTGTAGAATAAAGATTTAAATTACAAATGTTGGAATCTTAACTAAGTTTTCTAACTTAGCTTTGGTTATGGCCTATTAAATTTTTATGATTATTATGGTTATTGAGGCAGTTTTTTAGTAACATCAAGGGTGTGTGAAATATTACAAATTTATAGATTGGGAATTGGCTTATGACATGTGAATGGATAGTTATATTTTCCAAATAATTATTTGAGCTTAATGATGAAATATATGTGAGAAATGATTTGATTAGTTCATTAGGATTATGTTGGGCATTGCTTGATAAAGTTGTAATTATGATGAATATAGGAATGGTTATTGAGAATACCGATAAAGTGTTGAGATATTGTAAAAATAAGAATCAAAATTTTGGTTGTGTTATGTGAGGAAGGACCCAAAGGTTTGTTTATTGATTGATAATTTATTTCATTAAGTTGAGATGTGAAAATGAAATCGCTAATCACCTCTCGATTTTGGCAGAGTTTTTAAAAATTTATAGGGTCGAAGATAGCGACGAGTACCGTCTTTCACCTACAGACGGATGGGCAGTCTGAGATGATTGTATAGACTTTAGAAGATTTGTTGAGGTTGTGTATAATGACTTTTGCCCGAAGTTGGGAGGAGCATTTATCATTAATTGAGTTCGCTTATAATAATAGTTTTCAACTGAGCATAGGCATGGCACCGTTCGAGGCGCTATATGGGAGGAGGTGTAGGACTCCGATGTGTTAGAGTGAAATGCGCGAGCAGAAGATCTATGGCTCAGACCTCGTGGAAATGACAACGAAATGAATTCGAGTGATTAGAGGTAGGTTGCTTGAAGTACAAAGCTAACAAAAGAGTTACATGGATAAGTGGCAAAAGGAATTAAGAGTTCCAAATCAGAGACAAGGTATTCCTAAAGGTATCCCTTTGGAAATGAGTGTTGAGGTTCGGGAAGAAGGGTAAGTTATCGTTGTGATTTATCGGGCCTTATAAGGTTTTGGAAAAAGTGGGTAAGGTGGCCTATCACTTAGCCCTTCTAATTGAGTTAAAGCGGATTCATAACATATTCCACGTGTTCGTATTGAGGAAGTATGCGTAAGACTCTTCTCACATTTTGGAAGTGCAGCTTACTTACAAAGAGAAGCTGATGCAAATCTTAGATTGAAAGGTCAAGGAATTGAGATCAAGACAAGTAAATCTTGTAAAGGTTTTATGGACTAATCACCATACCTAGAGGCTACATAGGAACTAGAAGAAGAGATGCGAAAAGAATACCCAGAACTTTTCGGCTAGAGTTTATAGTGATGTGTTGCATTGAAAACATTATCGGTATAATTTGTATGGTATTATGATTACTTGTATGCTTTTTGTGTTTATGAATAATATTGTGGTTAAATCGGATAGTGTTTCTTATGTGGTGGATGATGTTATTGACATTGAGAAGTACGCAATGTCAAGATGTTTCGACATAGACAAAAATGTTAAATTAGATGTTTTGATGAAACCATGGAGTAGTTCTACTGACGTCGGGGTGAATAACACGAGATTTGAAAATTTCGTGGACGAAATTATTTTAAGGGGGGTAAAATTATGGAACCCAACCCAAATTTAAAATTTACAGGGTATAATAGTAAATGTATGATTGGTGTGTTAATTTAGGCGTAAAGTAAATAGAAATAAAATAAGGAGTATTTTGATAATTTTTTCATAGTTACTGTAGTAATGTCAAAATTTATGCTAGTTAATACCAGACGAAAGCTTGTTATGTCTAGGTTATAATGCCGTAAATGGCACTCAAATTGGATAAGTATTGAGAGAGTTATGGCTCTTTACACTAAATGTGTAAAAAATAGGCTTGATTTCCAAAGTAGCCTACCTGTAATAGCATAGTTTCCCGTACTCTTTGAGAGTGAAAGGAAGTTCATGATGTGTAGAGTCTAACGCTGAAAACGACACTCAATTTGGGTAAAGAATGATGAAGTTAAGATGTTTTTCATAAAAATCTCGCAACTAAATCGGGGGGTAAAAAATGAAGCCTAATACGATGACAAATAGCCAAACATAGGTTGGGGCATGGAACGGGACAAGAAATAACAAATTTTGCCCTGAAATAATAATTTGTCCAAAATAATAATTTTGCCCTTAATAGCTATAAATAGGTTTGTAAGGTGCATTTACATTTGGAAAAAGAGAAGAGAGGGAGATAGAGAGAAGGAAGAAAAGAGGAAGTAGAGAGAGAAAATAGTTTTGGTCATAACTTTGCTCACACATGTCAAATTGATGTACCGTTTGCGCCACTGTACTCGTGTTGACAAGGAGAATTAGATTCTGGTCTTAGACTGCTAGAAAAGTCGCCGGAACAGTGCCAAAACAGCATCTAAAATTCACATAGCTTTTGTCGAAATGCTTGGTTTTTCCACAATTCGGTATCAAAAATCAGAATTTTTGCCTCATAGAGGCTGGATAAGCTCTTGGTGAGTGGTTTCTCACTATAAGATTTAATTTTTCTTGAATTTATAAGGTTAGAATGGATAGGGTTTACAATTGGTTAAATTTTGGTGGTTTTTGGTTTGAAAGTTATGTTTGAATGATATGATGATTAGGTTGCTAGCAATAATTGGTGAAAGTGAATGATTATAATATTCGGTATTGTATAATTAAAAGTTTTGGGTGATATTAGTTTATGATTTCTTGGTACACCAAGTGTTCAATAAAATACCTAAATAATCGTAAGTGTTATCATATTGTGAAATCAATGATTAGGTATGTTACAATGAATAATGCAATGTATGATGTGATGAATGAATTATGAAATTGTCTAAATTATAGGTATGCATGTTGGTTGCATACCAAGTGTTTGACAAAATAACTAAATGACATGTTGATTGTTGAATTAAAAATGTATAATATATGTGTGAGCGGATATAAGTTGTGAACTTTGTGTAATGATGACAGTGACGCATAAGGGTCCATGATAATGATAGGGTACGTGAGGTTTTTCTCACGATGACGACCCAATATCGACCATACTTGATGCCTATTCTTGCGGGCTACGACCTTAGAGAGAATAAGGTGTTAAGTACCTATTCTTGCGGGCTACTGCTTTAAAGAGAATATGGTATTAAGTGCCTATTCTTACGGGCTACAGTCTTAGAGAGAATAGGATATTGAGTGCCTGTTCTTGTGGGCGATGACTCTAGAGAGAATGGGAGTGTTTGGGACCCAATATCGGTCATACTTTGATGTCTATTCGTGAGGGCGACAGCCCAACAGTCGATGAGGGTATTAAAATCTTATTCTTGCAGGCTATGACCTTAGAGAGAATGAGATAATGAAGATCTATTTGTGAGGAAGATAGTTTAATAGTTGGAACCAGGATTGTGTGCTATGTTATGTGCCATTGTACTGTGATTATATAGTTGAGATATATTTTGGTTATGTTGTTGAGGAATTTTGAAGTATAGGTCAAGAGACCTACTCACTGGGCTTAATAGCTCATTACTCTACAGTTCCTAATTTTGCAGGTCTATCTCAGCTACCGAATTTCTCTGAAGCATTGCAGCAATAGCTCACTGTATATCCAAAAAGAATAAGCACATCATAATGTTCTCACTTTCTTTTATTTTTAAACATTATATAAATATTAATCTATGTTTCACAAAGTTATTTCTTTTCCATTCAATTTGCAAATCTATTAGAAATAAAATATTTGATACATTAAACCTGTCATTGTTCATGAGATTGTAAAGCCACAGATGGGCAATGCATTGGATGATTATTGATGTGCTCTCAACATACGAGGATTACACCTCATTGTCAAAATGACGGTATTACTGGGTGACATGAGATGAACTAGTTGAGCATGTAGTAGCCTAACCATCTCACGGTGTTTCTCGTAAAGTAGGACCCTTCTTTCAGAGGGGCAGTCATGACAACCATGGAGTCCAACACCTAGAGATGTAAGATCAGTGAGTGGCTTAGAAGGAAGGAGCCAGTTGATTTTATTGATAGGGAGCCAACAATGTCCTAACTATTAGAGATATCATGGTGGACAGTGTAGAGAAAAGATGCAATGTTTCCAGTATGGTCAAATTGGACATATTTAGAAATTTTGCTCGAATACCTGAGTGTTTGAGCTAGTACCCCAGCCTTCACAAGTTAGAGTGCCAATTCAAAAGAGTATAGGTACTACTACTCCAGGGGTTGCTGCTGCATCTCATAAAGGCGGAGCCAGTAATAATTCTATGACACAAAATGTTCTAAGACCACGGACTATGCCTCGGACTCAAGGGTTTGCCATGACAACCAAATAAGTCTAAGTAAATTTTGATATAATTACAAGTACAATGATTATATTTGATAAGCTTTCTTATGTGTTAATATGTTTGGGAGCATGTAAATCTTTTGTTAGTATTTTATTTGCTTAGAGTGCCAATAGAAACTTATCTTGCTAAAAGTATGAATAAGAGATATTAATCCTTTAGGAGAATATTTGATTTGGAATTTAGTATATAGGTGGTAGATATGGTTGAGATTTGAGTAGAAATAAGTAATTGAAGTATCTAGAAGCATAGAAATTATTTGGGAAGTTGATTTAAAAGAGGTTGATAAAGGAGAAAATTGGCATGCATGAAGTTGAAAATTGATTTCAAGGATGGTGAGTGAAGCATAGTGACTGAGACCAACTAAATATACTATTTATAAGGAAGAAAGTTTGAGTTTGATAAATACAGGTACTAAATAGAAATGAGTTTTGTAAGAAAATTGAAGACGAGAAATTATATAAGAGTTAGAATATATATAAAGTGAAATTAAGAAATGTTATTTGTAATCGACAACTATAGGTTTTGGAGATTCTAAATGGGAAATTGGGATTAAGGTGAAGATTTAAAAAGGTAATAGGATATTTTATCTGATTATATTATTTTGGTCAGGTAATTATTGTTATTAGAAAACTGATTTGATAAAGTTTATTATGATAAACTAGGGATGTGAAACAAGCTAGATTTAATATTTTTGTTTTAAAGGAGCTTGGAAGGAAATTTGTTAAAATTTAAAAGAGAAGTGATATTTGTGGTAGACACAGCTTGGAGATATATTTGTAGGTAACGATGTATATGCATATGTGATTAAATCCGAAATAAAAACAGATACCTTAATTGAAAATTCTCTTATATTTATGTAGGTAAATTGTAAGATGATATCCGGTGCATATTTTATGTTTGATAACGGCACAAATAGAGGTGTGATTCATGGAATGTAATAATTTTAGAATTTTTTTTAAACATAAGTGTATAAGTGAAGAATTATCCTTGGAGATGCAATCAGTGGAGATGTCCAATTGAAAGGAGAAGTTGTCGAGAAATAAAGTCATATTAATGGCTAAGGACTGTGGGGAAATAGTAATATAAGGGAAATTAAAAAGGAAATAAAAGTCTTTAATTCTTCCATAAAGTGAGTGAGATTTCTATCCTATCAATTTTGTGGACAAAATTTTTTTTTTAGGGTGGTAGAATTGTAGAACCCACTAAATTTGATATTATTTAAGTATATTCGATTCAGGTATTTGTATAGTAATTGGATGCGATAAGACTCAAGGAAATTTTTTTAGTATGTTCTTACAGTTAAATTGGTACTTAAGCATAAAACGTCATAGATACATATATAAACTTAAGTACATAATTTTATTTCTTTTGTATTTTTAAGATAATTATAAATAATATAAGGATTAGATTGAAAATAAGGGGTTGTTATGCAAATTTTTATAAGTTAGGAAAACAATATAAATAGTGAAAGTATGGGGCCTGTTGGAGATATGCCCTAGAACCAATCGTGTCATATGGTTTAGGGATATCATCCTTATGTATATATATAACTTTGTAATTAATTGTAAATTAGTTTACGATTAATAAAATGACATTTATATCATTTTGCATATACAGTTGTGTATATATATAGATATTATATATAAAATGTAGAATAAGATCCCGTGATGTAATATGACGTCAGGACTTTATCTGCAAGGCGCTGTAGATATGAATACAGAGTCTAATCTAAATAGATTCGAATTAGTTTCCGGTTGAGATATTATCATATGGGAGTATGACATTGCATGACTGACATGTTTAATGCTGCTAAAGATTATTATTTGATGCTAATAGTTGGGTGGTGAGTCTAATGTCACAAGAGCATAAACATAAGTAATACGTTGGAATACATGTTACTGAAGGTGGCCAAACGTTGCGAATCACATGGGTGATTATCCACTGTAAATGATACGTCATAAAACCGTACTAGTGTACCACTGGTCCTTTGACATGAGGTGTCATGACTGCTCTCTACATTGAAGCACATCGTTCACTTGTGTATATCGCACCAGGCTAGCCATACCTGGAGAAAGAAGCTTGTTGGAAATGTGTTTAGGTGTAAGAGGATAGATGATAACCAAGACGGAATCTGTTGGCTCAAATATTAGAGCTTGAGATCCTAGGTAAGGATGTTATACATGGGAAATGAAATCTCTGGCAAGAGTAAGTGTTTCCAAAAAGGTGTTTTTGGATACATAATTCCTGTATATGATTTGAGACCTTGTTCCTATAATTGAGTTAAGGGTTTGATAATTCCATGACCTGCACTCGATCGGGAGTCGACAGCAGAGAGATTTTACTATATGTACATACGACTATATGGAATCATTAGTGTCTGGGGGTTGTGGCATCTTGCTAGAGGTTACGCATGATTATTAGGAACTTTGGTTACAAAGAGTTGCACCAAAGAGATACAAAGGAGTTCATGTCCACCCATGTCCAGCTCATAATGAACCTAGGGTGTTACACATTTAGTCCGTTACTTGATAATGATGGCTATTGCTACTATGCAATAATCATTAATTGGTTAATAATATTGTATAAATATTGATTGGGTAGCAATTTGATTCTTTATTATAAAAAATATATTTTCGGCTCTGACGCGCTAGCACGCGTATGCGTGAAAAATATTTCGATTTAATTTTGGAATACCGTAAATATGATTTGCGGATGCAATAATATTAATATATTAGTATTATATTTTAATATGATTAAAGTAATCATAAAAATATAATTAATAATTATGTTAATATAATAATAAATATCTAAAATGTATTATTGATATATATATATATTATAAAAGTAATGATATATATATGTAAGATATTTATTTATATATTTGTATATAAAAATGTATCTATATATATATTAAAGTAATGTGTGTGTATATATATATATATATATATGTAATTATCTCTTACTCTCTCATTTTGATACATATATATATATATATATGTTAATTTAATTAATGTATATATATTATATTAATAATGTATTAATATATTAATGTATAAATGTATATGTGTATTAATGGAATGCATGTAACGCCCGCAATTTTAAAAATTTGTAACTGTAACCTCCACAATATTTAGGATATTTAATTCAATATTTGATATTATTTATTTAATTAAAAATTATATGTAATTCAAACTTTTTCTGTGAATGATTAAATTTTGAGCTTAAAATAGTGTTTGGATTAATTTTGGAGTTAATTGTAAAGATTCTGAAACATTAAAAGTTATTTTAAAATTTTTTAAAAGGACTAAAATGAAAGTTTTACTAAATTTTAAGCTATTTTTATAATATCACAAAAGAATAGGGGGCCTAATTGATATTTTATATGCCACAGTATAGCATAATTTGCCTTCTTCCTTCTCCGTTCTAGTAGTCTTTGTTTTCTTTAACATAAAACTCCGTCTCCTTTTCTTTCTCAAATTTCGGCCTAATTCCTCCGAATTCGAGTGTTTTCCTTTCAAATTTCAGTTACAGGTAAGTTTAACGATTCATTAGAAACTTGATTTTTAAATTTGGAGCATGAAATCGAATTTGAGTTACTATTTGCATAAGATATTTATCCTTAATTTTACTTAGTAAATATTAAATTGGGTTAAATTTGAGTAGAAAACATAGTGTTGGATTGATTTAGCATTGATTAAGGTGTTTTCTTTCGAATGAACAGTAATTTTGATGATGCTACAGTATTTTTGAATAGTACTACAGTAATTTCGATCTGAATAGTAACTGTTTGTACATTAACTTTAATCTGTACAATAACTATTGCACAGTAAATTCGATTTAAACAGTGCTTACTACAGTAATTCCGGCATAAACTGTTGCTACAATATTCCAATATAAAATAGTCTTTTAAATCAAAACCATTTTTGTTTACTTAGACGAAAATGATTTAGAGTAATCGAATATGTAAATTAGAAGAAATTAGTATTACAAATTTTTTGTTGAATAGCGGATAAATTACTTAGGTAGTTAAACTTAGTGATAGAGGTAAAACTAAGGAATTTTAGATACTAAGTTTACAAATATTGCATTTAAACTATTAATGTTGATTTATTGAATAGTAGAAGACATGATTTAAATATTTGTGGTATTAGGCTACGAGAATCAGGGAGAAAGATCAAGTTAAGTGGAAGGGTCATTATTGGGAGTGGTTACCCTTCCGTTATTGTAAGTAAATCATGCATGTATTTTTACTGCTTTTGAAATAATATGATATCTGAGCATCTATTTGAAAACAATATGAAAGTTATGGATTTTGAATGTTTTATATGCAGATGTCAAATTCATGAAATGATTGTTGAAAAATAATTCGATGTGTGAATATTTTTGAATGAAAAATGATTTTATAGCTCTAGTCGTTAGTTAATGTTTATTTTGACTTGGTCGGATCTCGTGTCAAAGTGGGACTTGCGAGTTATTCAGAATTCTGTTTAACACGCAATGCACGTTTCTATTATAATTGAAATGAAAATGTTCGCTCTAAGCGGAACACATGATTACTTTCTGAATCTGAGTCACCGTGGGTGCAGGTGACACTAACTAACTGAGCCATTCTAAAAATATTTGAAATATGAATGAATTTCTGTGTTAATTGATAGTTTGAAAATTCATTGATCTGGTTGTGCAAATATGATTGCTTTGACAAGAAAAGAAATATGAAAGGTGTGGAAATATATTGATCTATTTGAGTATTTATATTCTATATCATATCGACATATGAAAAACTTGTATG
>JAXCLQ010023902.1:0-30435 GCA_035584115.1 Cedrela odorata
TTCAAAAAATTTGACATGAATAATAATCATGTCATATTCGTGTCACTTGTCTAATAATTATGTCTTATTCTTATCTGAACTATCAAATTTATTTATTCGTTTAAGATACGAATCGTAAATGAATTCTTATTATAAATAAATCATAAATGAATTCATGTTATAAACGAATTCATTCATAAACGAATAAAATAATTGTCTCAATTTGTTTATGACACAAATTTATTTACAATTCGTTTACTATCTGTTTAAAATTATTATATATTTGTATTTATTTTTTAAAATTCTTTTACTTTATTTATGTTGTTGTTACTTTGGAAGAATCAAAATTTGAATTTATAGATGATAATGTTTTGTATAGTACTTGATTTATTTATTTTGTTAATTATTACTAATTGTGACTTAGGGTTTATGAATGATGATGTTGTGTATGAAATTTAATTTGTTTATATTGTTAATTGTTATTTTTGGGGGGAATTGATATTTGAGTTTATTAATGATAATGTGGTTTATGTTGATATTTGGGAGAAGTGAGATTTGAGTTTTTTTTGACTTGGGATAAGTTTGAATGGATATGGACCTTGTGTATGAGAGATGATATTATTATTATTTTTAGTTTGTTTTCATTTATTATTTTTGTGTACTTTGCTATGATATGTAATAACAATACCTCAAATTTGCTATGAATATTGAAAAATAATATTGTTTCTTTTAAAATATATTTTTATTTTTTTTAAATTAAAAATTTTGAAATTCAACAAATCGTGTTCAAATTCGTGTTTAAATAAATCATGTCTAATTGTGTTTAAATAAATTGTAAACGAATTGTAAACAAAATTTGTCTAAACAAATACGAATATGATCGATTTATTAATTGTGTTTAAATGAACCGTATTTGTGTCACTTATTTAGCAAACGAATCGTATTTATATTTGATTTTTTTGACATAAATAATAAACAAAATAAATTCGAACCTTTATTTAATAAGGTTACAACCCGACACGATTATAGAATGATTCCTCTTACAAATATACAAATAAGGTAAAATCATTTCTCTCACGAGACTAAGATGGGACTAAGTAATCAAAAAATAAAAATCTGTCACTTAGCATTATGACATCTCAAGATTAATTGCACCTAACCAGCATGTATCACCTGTCCATTCTTGGAGGATAAAATAATATCAAACTTATTATTTTTTGCCATGTATCAAATTCAAAGACTATTATAAGGACAAATTAGAATATTAGTTAGTACAATATATGAAGATACTTTTCTCAAGAAGAAAAAGAGGTTGAAAGAGGACAGATGAAAGGATGAAAAATACATTACCAGAGGATGCCCTTGTCATGATATTTTTCTGCATTATTTTTGGTCCAGGGGAGCCTCATTGATTCTAGTGCATTTGTTCTCTTTCTATTTTGGGCTTTTCTTTTTCTCTATACTAAATCTCTTTTATTTTTACACAAAAGTAATCATTTTCTCCGATGTTTGCTACTTTATAACTATAGAAGAAGTTCTTGCACTCATTATTCAAATAGTGGATTTCTTGTTAAACTCCATCCTTGGACACAAACATAAAATGTCGAACCACATAACTAAAGTGTTTTATTTGCTTTATATTTATTCATTTTAATATTTAACTGTTCAGGTCGTATTTTGTAAGTTAATTACAAGAAAAGAAAAATATCTACACCTGGAAAGAAAAATAACCTAGTGCATAAATAGCCTAGGTGCCTAATCAAACCTTTACATTGCCAAGGTCAAACATGACCAAGAAGATATTCACACCACATTATCTAGGACAACTCAACCCATGAGAAAAGCCTTCAGAGGCCTCCACCACCACGAAACACCTTCTCATCACCTTTTTATCTATCTAACCAACGCCACTAAAAACCTAGGTCATTCTCTTATCACTTCGTCTTGAGCCTACATAGCTGTACTTATTGTTGCTCTTCCCCTAAACAAATAAATTTCATCTCATTGGTGCTTAAAGAAGCTCTTATATTTATTATCCGAGATAGTAAATTTCTTGCTGAGCTCTGCCCATTGACGTGGGCATAAAATGTCGAACAACGTAAATATGATGTTTTATGTGTTTTATATTTACTTATTTCAATATTTAACTATTTAGATCATATTTTAAGTACAAATCACGAGAAAAATCGAATATCCGAATCTAAAAAGAAAGCTGACCTGACTTATAAACGACCTACATACCAAACTAACCACTCTTATATTACCAAGGTCAAATACGACAAATAAGAAACTCGGACCATTTAATCTAGGCTGGCCAGCCTTTAAAACGAGCTTTCAACTTTTCCGGAAGCATTTTTTTACTAACAAACATCTTCACAGCATCTAATCCTTTATCTCACTAACTTCACCAATAATCTAAGTGTCTATTTGGAAATATTAAAGAAAAAAAATGCTAAAATATGTAAACATTTATATATGCTAACACTTTTTACATAAATTTATTTAAATATTTAATGTTATTCGTAAGTATTATTTTAATTAGTCAATAATTATGTTCAAATTTAAAAATTATTTTTATTGTTAATTAAATTTGATAAGTACTTTTAAATTAAATAGTTAAATATATAAATAAATATTTATATTTTTAATTTAATACTTATGTAGTACTAATTAGTCCCTCTCAAACGACCTTAAGATGTTGATCTCTAATCAGTTTGTCTTCAGCCTCTCTAATTTTGCTTTCAATTACTCTTTCCTCGAACAACGAGATGAAACAACAAAATTTCATCTCGTTTGTGCTTGAAGAAATTCTTGTATTAACACTCTCATTTCTTAAAAAATTTAAACATCTTAAATTTAAAAAATAAATACATCTGGTACTAACAAGACTAATTTCGAAATATGAGGATGATATTGATAACCTTAATCTTTTTTAATTAAAACCCATCACAAAAACTCAATAATACCCTCCTTTCAAATTCAAAATTCGAAAATTAATAAAAGAAAAAAAAAAGAGAAAATGGATGAATATTCCATTTTGCATTTTTGACTTGACATTTTTATAGTATAAAGGGAGAAAATGGTCTCTTGGATTAAACGAAAAAGTAAAATAGTCATTTCATCAAATGACAATAGTTTTATTAGGAGTGACAATTTTTGATATTATTCATTAAACTAATATTAATTCGACATAAATTTACAAGTTTGAATTGACATAAAATGATACGATTATTAAATAGTTAAACACGATATAATATAATTAATAATCGTTTTAGGTTTGAATTTAAAATTATTGATACGTAAACTCGTTTATAACATAATTAATTGTTTAAATAATTTTAATGTATAAAATTATTTATAATTTAATAAATTTATTTATATTATTTATATTTAAAAAATATTTACATTTATCATATTTTAAAATATATTTAATTATATTTAGAACAAAATTGAGTATTCAAGTATATAATATTATATGTATTATAAAAATATATTATAATATAAAAAAATATTAAACGAATGATATAATTATAAATTATTTAATTATTTAATCTAATTTAAAATTTAAAATTTAAAATTTTTATTATAATTATTAAACAAATCTAATTTAAATTGATCTTTATTCCACAAAATATACAAATAAAACACAACCCTAATTTTATGCCATGACAATCCCGGCCCAATAACCCAAAAAAACAAAAATACAGAACTAACGCCGTCAACTACCACGTCATATACCATTGAGTTGACTAGTGGAACCGTTGGAATATACCTTAGTGAGCCGCATAGATCAGAACAAAAAACACCGTTACTGACACCTTGATAACCTACGAACAGAAACAGAAATTCAGTTAATTGACGGCGTCAAGATTATAATCTAGTACGGGAGCGGTAGGTGCGGAGCAAGCAGAGAGAAGGGAAGGTTTTAGTTAGATTAGGCTAAAAAAAGTAAACAATTATTTATTATTTAATTAATTAATTGACTGATTAGTGTAATTGAAAATTAAATGGTTTATCTATCACCGTCTTTATAATATATAAGACAGAGAAGAGAAAGGTAGTCCATTTTTGGAGACGCTTTGGTTTGTTTTGCTTTAAAGTTAGAAAGAAAGAGATTTCAATTGTATGGCCGCCAGTTCGAAGAGCACTCGAGAGATCGCCAAGCGAGTCGTCGATCATATCTTCACGCGCGATCCAACTCACTCTTTCACCTGCTCAGTAACTGCGACTGTAAGGTTCGTTAAATTTTCTTCTATTTTCTGTTCGTTTTCTAAAATTTAATTAATTAGTTAATTCAAAATTTATTCATGCTTCCTAGTCAACTGAGTTTTGATATGATCTGAATAGCGGATAGCTAAGAGTGAGAAGAGTATGGGTACTGATGTTGTTCCTATTGCTAAAATGCTCTTGCTCAGAAAACTAACTGAGAAAAGTTGTTGGGTTGTTCTGGTCATTTGGACAAACAATAGAGATCACTGCACATTTTTTATTTTTTGTGCCGTACCCGGTGGTTCATTGTCGTGGATAACGACACACTAACATATCGCATAGTAATAGGACATTTGACATTTGAGCGTACTTGCGTAAATTCAATGTCTCATTTTCTACAGTTTTATTTTATTTTTAAAAATCAAGAAATACAAAAACTTTTATGAAAAATACCTTTGTAAGAGTTTTTTTCTTTGTTATTTTTTTTTAATCTTAAACAATAGTTATAATTGTTTTTGTTGGTTTTTGTTATTATATGGATGTGGGCTACAATTACGTTGAAAAATTGTGTATTGCCTTTTTTCAAAAAGAAAAAAAAAGACTATTAGAAAACTATTGTTACAATCTTATGCTACATTATTTTGCTAATAGTTGGAGGTAAATTTATCAACGAGTTTCGATTTAATTAATTAATTTTATTATTATATATTTATTTTTTGAAGTAAAAAACACGGGATTAAAAATGGAATAAAAAAGAGGTTGGTTTGTCCATCCGTTCTTATCCGGTTGAGTCATATGATATGCCGACCACGAGACTAGCACCAGCATTTTGGGTGGTATATTGAGAAATGAGAATATAATATCTGGTGCATAGTTGCCACCACCACCAAACCTAACTTCAACCAAGTAAATACCACGTGGTTTGCACACACACCGATGCCTCATTCATGTCACGTGCTTAACAACATTATTAATTGTTCATATTTTTACAATTAAAGTATTTGATTTCGAAGTTGTCGAAAACAAAATAATTCAAACGTACCTTTGGTAACCAATTGCAGAACATGTTATGTTATTTATTATTTAATTGGATGACTGATTTATGATGATTTCTACAGGAGGGCTGCGCACACATCACCATATGACAAGAACTTAGATGATCAGGTCCGGGCTACTTTTGTTCCGGATGATGTGATTCAGCCAGAATCTGAAAAATATTGGGCACCGCATCCGCAAACGGGAGTATTTGGACCTGCCGCTGAGGCAACAGACGTGGAGCGTGGTTTTAACTCCTCGCCTGCTGCTTCGAATGATCAAAACAATTCTGGCACTGTGTTGGAGGAGAAAGCTTGGTTCCGCCCCACAAGTCTGGAGGACTTGGAGAAGCCTCATCAGCATTAACAGGTGCTGCTGCCAGCCCTGTTCCATAGACTAATAATAATAAGTGCAGCCGAATAATAATTATAGAAGTGTTTGATGTTTGAAATATAGCTTAGGTTGTCTGGATGTTGTTATTTGCCAAGTAAACTTGTAGTACTTCATTTCTACGAGTGAGAATGAAGAGTGTTGGGATGTGTTGTTATTGTTATGTTCAAACTAATGACATTTTGATAACAGAAATGGTGATGTATTGGCTATGTAACGTAATAATGTATGTTTTCAAGGTCTATCCATCTTTGGATGAGTAGCAAGTGCCACTGCAACTGCAGCCACTATATTAAAAGGCAAGAAGATGGCCAATTCCCATTCCATAATCTCATCCAATTTTGTATTATTATGGTTTTGAATTACAGCTATTGTGAGATGAAATTGCTTGATATCAAATATGAGTGAACTCAACAAAAGATTAGCGTTTACTAAATATTTTTAAACATAAAAATGGCTCACAATCTCAAAATTAATATCAGCATCATTTCATTGCATTGAAAACAACAGAATTGATCCGGTAGTCTATAGAGAGATGCTCTTTCGTTAAGGTTTCTAAGAGGTGTCCACATAAATATGTTAATCCACTTCCCAAGATTAACATTTTAGAAAAACAGGATTCCTTGATAATTTTGAAAGAATTAATCATATGAAACTTCTGTTACTTTCAAGAGGTTATTTGTAGTTAAAATAATATTAAAGCTTATGTTGGGGGTGCAGTTTGGAACATAAGCAAAGTCGAATAAGCTGGGGGTCCAAATTAGAATCTCGTGGAAAATAAAAAAAGAGCTTGAGGTTCGATCCGATTTAAGAGACACTATCCAAGAGATAATAGAGACTTCAAGTATAGTGAGAGTTGAGATCTCTTGAGATCATATAAAAGGTCTCGAGTTTGGGTGTCAATTCTGAAACTTCTCCTACTTATAAAAGCCATGAGATTAGTTTGAAAGAAATTTCAAAAATACATTACAGTATGAGTTTATCTCAGGTGAATAAAGAAGTTTCAAACCAGAATTTTTGAAATTCCTCGGCAGTTACGTATTTGTAAAGAATTCATTCTCTTTTCAATTTTTTTTTCAGATTATAAAGATCCTTAATCTAGTAGATGTACTCTATAAATAAAGCTCATTCCATAATAAAAATCTATGACTTAATAGATATATTCTGCAAGAAAGGTTCAAAATTCTGTAAAATTTGGTAAACTGATACTTCTAAAATGAAATTTTTGTGATTCTCGAAGTCCAAATAAGACTGAGATCATTATTTGTAGATTCTATGAAATTCTAGTAAATTTGGGTGACTTAATATAAAATAACATTTATAAAAAAGGGATCAAATATAATTAGATACGCATGATGAAATAACTCTAGAATATCTATATAGTCTGTCATTGTAAAATATAGTTCTTGTCTTGTTATTTTTCTCTCTTAAATATTAATAAAAAAAATCTTAACTTAAGTTTCTAAGGATTTTCGCCAGACTATTTACTTTCCATTTCTTTGTTCTTATTATAGTTTCAAGTTGGATAACTTTTAAATAAGAGAAGAAAATTAGTGCCGCTACACTAAGTTGACAGAAATTTTTTTGCTAAATCATACGGTTAACTAAATACGGTTTCCAAAAAAACAAGACTTCCTAATGAGCTTAATTAAATGCTGCATTTTTATATTCTCCCCCTTGTGTCTTCGGTGATTTATTCCTATGCATTTTCACGAAAATACAAACACCTTTCATATATTGTAAAACTCTGGATGAAGTACAGAAATACAATAGGAGGAGCAACTAACCATCATTAGAATCTCTTCGTGGATGAACCAGAAACATGAAGAAAGAATAAAAGGCATTGTATCGAACCATTTCTTCACTAAAACAAAAATTGCTACAGATAAAAGATGTATTTTTAAGGACTATTAGAAGGTCTCGACTTGTTATTCTTACATGCTAGCCCAACCTGTGAAAACACTTATTGACTGACCCAAGACCAAAGCATGCAGAGGAATGTTTGAACATGCTAACAGTTCGTAAAGTGCCTCAACTAAAATAATAGAAAGGCGTACATTTAACAATTACTATAATGGGACTACAGGAATTTCCACAATGAATATGATATAGGTCCAGTGACGTCTTTCTTTTATAGCCCAATACCCGTGTTAGGGAAGATAACATAAACCATAATTACAGAAATTCCTAAACTATCACAAAAGTGATGGGAACCTATTTCAAATTACATTTCGCCTCACTTCATCTACCGCGTCTATTGCAACCTAAGTAATTATGTCAAAAAAAAAAAACCCAAATCACGTGAAGCTTCTGAAATGTATTGTTTGTCGTTCCATCCTCTGCTTTATAATCTGATAGTTAACTGCTTTATAATCTGAAAGTATCCGCACTCATGCCTTGTTCTCTTCAGAATCACTGGTAACGATCTTGTTTTTGTTGATTATATGCCTTAGATCCAATAGAGATGAATATGTAATTATACATTATTGTATTGATTAATAAAATTAGAAATTTATTTATAAGTTTTGTCTATATTAATTACTTATATATAAAGTCTTTAGAATGATAACAAGAAGAATTAATTTAAATTTAATTTATGAGATCCCGTCATTCTTAAATATTTTCAATCGTAGGATTATTAACACCAAGATATTGATAAATTCATATTAGATCAGCATATATTATATATACTTTTTTGGAGAAGGAAAGTAGCTGATCTTATAAACTAGTAGTGAAAGTGTTCATTCAATCTGACATATAGATGCTTGTTCGATAAAAAATTCATCGAACTGATCCGTTTGAGAAACACATATGGAGTGTTATCCATGTGTCTATGACATTTCTTTTAGTTACGATGGTATGACTGATCCTTAGACTTAAGATCTTCATAGTACCTTGTTTGTGGATCATATATACTTTAACATTAAACCTCTGTCGTTCAAGTGAGATTGTGCATAAGATAATAATTGAGCAATATGAGAAGCACGCGAAGGTTGTGAGAGATTAATAAAAGATGCGCTGCTTTGAATAATATAGAGTCGATATTCCAACAGACACTATTTTAACATAAGTATAATATAAGTTCATGGCCATGACGAGTTCTGAAAGGAGCTTCAGAAGCTCTAAAATTATATTATCAGGTTTAGTTGAAAGTTTCAATAACTATGATGTAATAGAGTAGATATTTTTTATACTCCAGAATCTTTTATGGGATATGTATAAAGCAAAATGATTGTATCATACACTAATCGTATACGAATTAGATTTTACTAATTTAGTATTCTTTTTCAATTGAGGGTCCTGATGCATTGCTAGATGTTACTCATGATCTATGGAATTTAGTTTATTAATTAAGGAGTTAATTGAGAATAAATTAATTAGATTAATTTATATAGACTTAAGAAGTCTATAACTAATTCCATTGCAAACATAAGAAAAAATCTAATAGATCATACACTAAAAGGTATTGAGGAATTAAAGTTAAATTATGTAGATAAATGATTAAGGGTTTAATTGTTAAGTTCATAATTTTTAAGAGTTTATTTAATAGTTTTAGAAACTATTGAAGTTAAATTATAATTATAAAAAATGTTTGTATTTAATTATAAGTTTTTTAATTTGATTAAGATAATATTATTTAATTAATTAGATTAATTAAATAATATTTAATTTTAAAAAAATAGATTACTAACAAGATTAGAAATCTATTTGGTGACTTTTTTATTTGAAATAGGATTTCAAAAGTTAAAATATGAAATTTATATAAACTAAAGTTTTGACTTAAAAACGTACGTAAATGTAAAGAGAGAATTTTTTTTAAGAGTTAAGAGAAAATTGTCTTGGCCAAAAAAATTTTCTATTTTTCTCTTTTCAAGAACTAGCATTTATGAAAAGTCACTCTACATAATTAAAATTAAGAAAAATATTAAAACTTTAATTATCTACTTTATATGGATTACCATTAGATGTTACACACTTTTGTAGCTGATTTAGAAAAATAATATTTGTGCAATTTCTATATTTGAGCCATAACTTTTGGTTCCGATATCGGATTAACACGATTCTAAAAGATCTGGAAAGACGATTCAAAGATCTACGACTTTATATTTCATGAAAAAATTCAAATTCAAATATTTTAAAAGTCAAAACAGCATTCAAAGTTACGAATTTGTAAAAAATTGGAGAAATTGTTAATTTAGTTCCGTTAATGATGAAGATCTAATATTACATATTGATCTCATTATTTATATTTTGTTAATATTTTAAATAAATAGCATAATCTTAGTATAGAAATTAATAAAATTTAAGTAATATGATTAATTAAAATAAATTTTAAATTCCGCACGTATAGTATACTTAATTCCCTCGTACGGTCTTTTATCATTACATAAACATTTCCAAAGATGCAATTTCTTCTACACCGAGCTTTTTTGTTCTGTGTCTCCTTCGTATGATTTAGCTATCAGTGCAGATACAAAATCTTTAGTCTTCATCATATAGTCCTAAAAGGATGCCCAACCTCTGGCTATTCAAAATCATGAACCCGCATAAAAGATGATTTGCAATGCAAAAAGAAGCCTGAAATAGTCCATCTTTCTGGAAATACCCAAAATCGTTGCAAAACCCTCAGTCATTTCAGTTTGTTCAATCCAAACCCAAAAACGAACTTCAACTTCCTTTCAATTGCAAGTTCTGATGTAAGAAGCACTTTTTACCAAAAACTTTAGAAGTTTCTTATTTTGAATGAATTGTATTGCTTCCATTGAGTTTTTTCACAAGATGACAGATCTGATATTTGTCCCCATGTCAAATAAAGTCTTCTCTGCAAACAGTTGACAATTTACCCTATTCAACATCATCGCTCATCCAGCCCAGCAAAAATTGTTCAGAGATGATCTTGATCAATACTGATGTAATTTATGTCAAACATATTTCATTTACTTAACTTATATGCCTTAATTTCTCGATTGATTCCTCCAAAAACACTAATTCAGCAATTGTACCTAAGCCCCTACATTTACCATTTCAAAATGTCGAAGCAGTCTAGTGGGGGATGGTTAGTAGAGAGCCTTTCTGAGCCTTCAAAATGCTGGGATATTTAACGGTCAATATTAATTTGACCACGAGATAGAACATCGTTGCAGAAAGATCCTCTAATTAAATTACCCGCCACATGATGCACCCGTTCCCAGTTGTGAAATCGTTAGTCAAAAACAAACTTCAGCACATTCTTATCCCAAATATGTGCCAGGTGAGCACGCATGTTTAGTCTGAAGCTTTACAGGCACATCAATAATGTTGACCAGATTTTCAGAAGTGAAACAGAGCACTCATCGGGTGAAACCATTATACCTCGGGAAATGAACGTATCACCAGTGAGAAGCATGCTAGGAGTTTCATTATGCTTCAGCAATATCATTCTGGATTCCTGAAAAGATTACCATAAAGGGAATCATCAGTTTCAATCTGGGCTATTATTACAACTATTTACTGAAGCGGAGCACAATCAACAGAAAATATGTCCAATATAATTTATACAATGCCTCTGTTCAAGGATCATTAATGCAGATTGCAATATCTGTCTAGCCTTCCTATCCAGAGTGCATCGAGAAGATTCCATTTCTTCATATATTTCAGGTACCTGGCAAGCAAATCACTAGCATGCATTAGCTTAAAATGCTTAGGAAGATGAAACGTATGAATTCCAGGATTGGGATTATAAAACCTTCCATTATAATATTTTAAACCATGTTTGGGAAATGGCAAGAGGCATAGAGAAAGCCCCGATGCCATTCTAATATAATGAAACAAAAGATTTTTGATACTTTTCAACAATTACACATCGTCGAAAGATTTAAGTTTTTTTTTTCTGAACTTTTCTATAATAAGATTCATGGCTTGGTAGATGTATTATGCAAACAAGATTTAAAATTTTGCAATTTTCAGAATATCGATGTTTATAAAGTTAAGTTTCTGTAATCTTCAAAATTTGAATACGTTTGACATCATGATTTATAGATTATGTAGAATCTTAATAAGTTTGAAATACTTAACAACCAAAGGAAAGAATAGCCTATAAAATGTGATCAAGGGTAACCAAGTATGCAAGTTAAAACATACAACATATTCGATACAAGTTTTAGATGCCATTGTCTTCTTTATCTTTAAATCATTCCAAAACAAAACCTTAACTTAAGTATTATAGAGTTTTCGCTGGATCACCGACTTTACTCTTTAAATTTTATTGTGATTTCAAGTTAAATAATATCCAAATGGATAAAGAAGATTATCACTTGTACACAAAGCTCCTGAAATTTTTTTTTTTCTGCATTAACAAACTATATCTATCAAAAGTACAAAAAAATGATGCTCTTAATTTCATCTAGCATTCCTTTGTCATATGAAGCATAAATGAATTCAAATCTAATCAAGGGTACCACCCACCTTATCATACTTCCTTGCTCGAATAAATGCTTTCATAAGTGAATTGTACGTCACCAAATAAGGACTAATACTCTAAGGACTCGTTTGGTATACAGAATATAATAGAATAAAATTAATAATTTAAGATAGGGTATGATAGAATAAGATATGATAAAATTAATAACTTATGATATAATAGGATTGTATGTAATATTATATCATGTTTGACATATGACAAGATAAGATAAAATTATATATATAATTTTATTTTTAGAATTATTAAAAACGAAATAAAATAATTAATCATTTAAAATAAAATAAAACAATAAGTAAATATTTTAAAATATTAATTCGAATTATTTATAAATGATTTTTTGACTTTAAATATTTTTCTTATCCTATTCTATGTTATTTCAAGGATTGCCATGATATAAATTTTTTTTTTTATCATTTTATTATCAAATATGTAGGCTCCATATAATTTATATGAGTCCCATATATTTTATCATATCTTGAGATTGCTCCCAAACATGAAATTAAACTATTTCAGTTTAATCCCATCCTTATACCCTGCCCAAAACATGACTTTCTCTAACATGCACAACTGTTGACACAGACCCTGTTAACCCAAAGCTACCTCCCCATAAACTAAATGAAATTTTTGCTTAACTAAAACTAGTTCTATATTATTTGCTGCTTTTACAAATTCTACATTTTTTCAAGTATTTCAACGATTAAAATTTTACGTAATTTTAATAATAAAGTTTTGGTGATTGGAACAAAATTTTTTCGAACATAAAGGACAAACAATTTAAAATTTTAGTTAATGATTTTAGATTATTACAACTTTAATTTGGGCTTAGAAAATACGAAGTAAAAACAAGCATATTAATAAACAATTTTGGGCTATTTTAGTTTCAATTAGATTTAACAAAATAAATTGAAAGAACAAGCCTACATGGTAAGCAAATATGAAAGCCTGTAAAATATATATAATCCAAGCCCAAATTAAAGCCTTGGCCAGCTCATACCCGTATGTTAAAGTAACCCATTATTTTTTTTCTTTTGTTTTTTTCATTTTGTTTTGTTTACTCATTGACTTAGCAAAAAATTGAGAGAGAGAGGGCAAGAGAAAAGCAAACCGTGAAGGAAGAAATGTGAAGGAGAAAATGAAGCAAAGCCAAGATAGAGAGAGACCAAAACAGAGAAAAAGAAGATACATTCGGTAAGAGAGAGGATGGAGAAGAAAAACAAGAGAGAAGATGGTAGAAATAAATCCGTGAAGATGAGAAAGAGTGTTTTTGTCGAACTATGGGGAGGAGAAGCAAGAAAAAAAAGAAGGAAATTGAGGAGATGAAGACTTAGGGAAAGGCACAAAAATAGGTCTTGGCCGAATTGTGTAAGGGGAAAAACAAGGAGCAAAAGAAAGGAAATAGAAGAGATGAGAGAAGAGAAAGCCAGGCAAGATGGGAAGAAAAACAAAAGAGGGGTTTCATTTTGGTTTCTTCTCTGTAAGTTTCTTGTCAATATACGTCCTTGTGTTGCTTTGATTGTAACTAGGATTAGTCAAATTTCAGAATTCTTGTTCTTAAGATTAGAATTTGTTCTTGCACACTAGGTGCTTGTAAAAATGATTTCGTAGGATGGGTTATATTAGACTAACACCCTGAAATTGGTTAGATTATATAAGTAAAACTTGCAAATGATGGGGAAAGAAAAGAAGCAAGGTGAAAAACTAAGAGAGCAAGGGGGAGAAGAGGAGAATTGGGAAAGAGAAGAAGAGAACCTAGTTTTCCAGTAAACAAAGGTGAGTATGTATGTGTTTGGTTATGGTTTTGATATATATACTTGATTTGTGTATGGATTGCATGTAATATATATGTTATTGTTGATTTGTGATTATAGAATGGTAGATATGTAGCAAGAGTATCTACTTGCTTATGATTTGGTTGTCTGATGTGTGAAAAATGAAAATTTGAAGTGTAATTACATGATACGAGGGTAGCGAAGTTGAACGGAATAAGGGCAGTGAGTTTCACAAGTAAAAATGAGTGAGCGTAAATTGCTGAAATCTCTGAACAAGGTTTGAAAAAATGGAAACTGAGCTAGTTCTGGGCCTCGGATTGATGAAATGCAAAATTCTATGAAAACTAGACATAAAAGTGGATGATATAGTTAGAAACTAGGTCAAGATGCTCAATGATGAACTCCAAAAAAAAAAAATTGGAATAGAGCTACCTTGTCGTAAAATTGCATCTTGTCTCGCTGCATCATGTGTCGAAAATCAGTTATTACTTAAGCAATTGAATTTGAAATATGAATCCGTAAAGTACAACTGAAACTAGATTCATAATAGAGTGTACTGCCAAAAATCTAGAATATGATACATTTTTGATTTAGCACAGTGCGAGTTTAAAGTCACTCGCTGTGCAGTAAACATCACTTAAGTTGACTGGACTGGAAATTTTGATTTAGGTTCCGAAGTAATTCAATTTACCTTAGTTTTATCATATTAAAGTATACATGTATTTATTTATTTATCCAATGATGATCATAAAACTTGACATAAGTCGTGTATTGTAGATTACCGATTGGAGCGGGCCAATGCGTTTTGGTAAGACTTGGTTGAATCCTAATCGGTAAGTGGACAAATTTTGTTTTACAATGATTTTAAACTTACATATATATATATATATATATATATTGTTGAATTGAGTTTGAAATCTCAGTGAAAATAGAACTAGTTACGATTTTCCATAGGCCAAGTTTGTGTGAAACGATTAGGAGTGCTTAGTGCCATGTTTTATGGTTATTTTATAAACATATTAAAGCATTTAAATTATGGAAATGACCCTTAGGGCATTGATATCTAGTTATACGATTTGTTTATAAGTTAACATAATGATGGTATGGCATTGAGTTGGCAAAATAAATATAATTGTATAGTATATTATATATACATTTGAATGTTTCTAGGGCTACTGCATATAGCCATGGCAGACTTTTGAAAAGCATAGGTGAGAGGATAGTTATTTTTCGAAAATTATTTGAAATTAATGTTTGAATTATGGATACCGGAAATTCAATTAAATTTTCTCAAATTGTTTTAGACATAAATGAAAATTTATGAATGTTATGGTATTGAAACTATTTTCAGAGAAGTCGCGAATGTGTTGAAATATAATGAATCCATGGATTGTAGATGGGTTATGACATGTGAGTAAACTAAGTTTAAGCCTTGATTTAATTTTTAAAGATTGTGATGGTCAGTATTCTGTACAATTGTGATAATAATGACCATGAGAACAGTTACTAAAATTGTGAT
Organism: Cedrela odorata; assembly: GCA_035584115.1. Lineage (NCBI taxonomy): Eukaryota > Viridiplantae > Streptophyta > Magnoliopsida > Sapindales > Meliaceae > Cedrela > Cedrela odorata. Next base: position 15,362 of record JAXCLQ010023902.1, read on the forward strand.
TTAGTATTGAAATGTTATGGAGGAATGAGTTATGATTTAGATAGAACAATCTTAAGTTTGATGTGGCTCTTAAGTATCTAAAAATTTATTTTACAGCTACAAGGTGTGATTCTCTAGGATTAGATTGAAACTTAGCACATACATAAACTTCATAGAGAATGTCAGGTCTAAAGGTGGTTAAATAGAGTAATGAACCTATCATCTCTCTATATAATTTTTGATCCACATTTTTTCCTATCTCATATCTATCTAAAGAAGTAGAAGTGCTCATAAGAGCTTGAATAATTTTGCCTTTTATCATGTCAAATTTTTTTAACAACTCTTTGATGTATTTAGATTGGGAGATATAATTTTATCATTTGTTTGTTTAATTTGAAGTCCTTAAAAGAAATTTAGTTCTCCCATCATACTCATTTCAAATTCACCTTTCATAAGATTTAAAAATTCAATGCATAAGAACTCATTTGTACTTCCAAAAATGATATCATTAACATAAATTTGAACTAGTAAAATATTATCATCTTTGGTTTTAATAAAAAAGTGTAGTATCAACACTCTCCCTCACAAAATTATGTTTTAATAAAAATCCACTAAGTCTTTTGTACTAAGCTCTAAGTGCTTGTTTCAGACCATAAAGTATCTTAGTGAGTTTGTAAACATGATTTGAAAATTTATAGTTTTTAAATCCAGAAGGTTATTCTACATAAATTTCTTCATTTATAAAATGATTTAAAAAATTACTTTTGATGTTTATTTGATAGAGTTTGAAATTCTTATAACATGCAAAGGCTAAGAGCACTCTAATATTTTTTAATCTAGCTATGGGTGTATAAGTCTCATCATGGTCTATTCTTTCTTCTTGACTATACTGTTATGCTACTAGCCTAGCATTGTTTCTAGAGATGTTCCCATTTTCATCAAATTTGTTCCTAAACACTCATTTAGTACTAATAGCGTAATCATTAGGTTTAAGTACTAATGTCCAAACTTTATTTCTTTGGAATTGATTTAGTTCATCTTGCATGGCCATTAACCAATTCTCATCTATAAATATAGAGCTTCTTCAACTTGTTTTGGCTTAATTTGAGAGACAAATGCTAAATTTTGAATCTCATCTATATTTTCATTAATCTCTCTTGCTCTTCTTCTAGTCTTGACCCCTTTTGAGGGATATCCTATTATTAACTCTTTTGGATGATTAGATGCATATCTCCATGTTTTAGGAAGTTTTTTTTTTAATGTTTTCCTCTCCTTCTACAACTTATTTTTCATTTTTTATAGATGGGTCATTTAGGTTTAAATTTTTTAAGTGTTCACTTATCTCCAATGACTTTTCCTTTTCTTTTGCAATAAATTTAGCCAAATCAAGATCAAATAAATCAAATATGGCATGCACGGTTTCTTCCACGACTTGAGCTCTTCTATTAAAAACTATATAGGCTTTGCGTTTAGAGGAATATCTTATAAATATTCTTAGATCCGATTTGGGCTCAAATTTTCCAAGATTATTTTTAGTATTAAAAATATAAGAATTGCATCAAAATACTCTTAAGTATTTTATCTTGGGTTTTCGTTGAAACATTAGTTCATAAGGAGTTTTCTTTAATATTTTCCTTATTAGAACCCTGTTTGTTATATGACATGCGGTGTTTATAGTCTCAGCCTAAAAGTATTCGGATAAATTATATTCACTTAGAATTGTTATACCAATTCTTGTAAAATTCTATTCTTTCTTTCGGCAACCGCATTTTGCTGTGGTGTTTTAGGTAAAGAAAAATTATGAGAATATTCATTCTCATTACAAAGGTTTTCAAAATCTTTGTTCACAAACTCCTTACTTTGATCACTCTTAATTTTTACAATTTTGTAGCTTATTTCATTTTGAATCTTCTTTGAGAATTTCTCAAATGTTTCAAATGAATCACTTTTGATATCTAGGAAAAACACCCAAGTGAATCTAGAGTAATCATCTACAATTACGTATGCGTAAAATTTTTATCCTAATGAAGCAACTCTATTTGGTCCAAAAAGATCTATATATAAAAGTTTTAATGGTCTTGCTGTGGAAAATAAATTTTTGGATTTGAAAGATATTTTGACTTGCTTTCCTAGTTGACATGAACTACATACTTTATCTTTTGAGAATTTTAAATTAGGAAGATCTCCTAATAAGCCTTGTTTTGCTAGTTTTCTCAAGAGATCCATACTACAATGTTCTAATCTTCTATGCCACTTCTAAGAATCATCACATAGAACTTGAAAATAAATATTATTCATTTAATCCAAGCTTTCTAGTTCTATGATATGCACATCATTGCTTCTAGGCGCATAGAATAGCTTATTTGCATGCTCATATCTAATACTTCATAACCATTTTTAAGAAATACAACTTTATAACCATAATCACACAATTGACTAATACTAAACAAGTTATAGTTCAAACCTTCAACTTACAAAACATCTTTAATTAAAATTGAGTTGATACTTGTGGTTCTTATACCTTTTACCTTACCTCGGCTATTGTTTCCAAAGATCACATCTTTTTGTTCTTCTTTTTTTAGATGAAGAAATAATATTTTGCTTCCCGTCATGTGTCTTGAACAACCACTATCGAGGAACCACTTTTTCTTGTACTTATTGCTCTTCACATACGGTACTTATAAAATAGACAAGTTTATTTTGGTACCCAAATAACTTTGGGTCCATAAACATTAATTCTACCCTTGAAAGTTTTAGCCATTTTAGCATACATAATTTTCTTAAGTTTTGCTCCTTTAGGTACCCATATCATCTTAGGTTTAATATATGTATTTTTCTTATAGCAACATGTGTTAATATAATGCCCTTTCCAATTGCAATAATAACATGTAATAGATGAGGTTATTTGTTGAGTGGATTTCACAAAATAATTTATATAAACTTTTTATTTGGTTCCTTGTTTGTAGCCAAGTCTGACTTTATCAAATATTAATCTTTGACTACCCAAAAGTTTATCTAGGGACTCTTTCCCTTATGTAAATTTTGCTAATACTTCTTTAAGAGAAACTATTTTATCCTTCAAGATTTCTTTTTCATCTTTTAATACATCAAATTCCTTAGGCATGCTAGATTCATTTTTAAGTTTAAGTTTTTTAACTTTTAATTTCAATGAATCGATTTCTTTTATTATTATGAAACTCTTTTTCTTTACTTTTTTATGCTTTGCATACAACTTCTGAAAATTATCCCTAAGTTCTTTATAAAATGCACCCAAATCATCATCTAATAAATTATCACTATCACTACTTAAGCATGTAATAGTTTGATATAGGGAAATTACCTCATCTCGCTCGTTTTCCCATGATAAAGTGCTTTCTTCACTGAATGAGTTATCTCATGTCACCTTCATTGCTTTCTTTTTTTTTTTGTCCTTATCTTTCTTTAGTGGATATTCGGGTTTTGTATGTCTTAGTTTCTTGCACTCATAGCAGATGATTTCCCTTTCTTTTTCCTTCTCTTTTTCCTTTTCATTGCTTCTTTTGAACTTTTCGTTTTTGAAAAGTCTTTTCTTTTCCAATTTCTTCCTTTAGTCTTATTTTTTGTTGAAGTACTTCTTAAATTTCTTGATCATGAGAAGAAATTTGTCCTCATCGGATTCTTGTTCACTTTCATCTTCATCTTTTTCCTTTTTAACACTCTTTATGTAATGCTCGCAATTTTAGAAATTTGTAATTGTAGTATTTGCAGTATTTAGAGAATTTAATTGAATAATTTAATGTTATTTGATTAATTAAAATTTTATGTAACTTAGAATTTTTGGGTAAATGATTGAATTTTGGACTTAGAATGGTGCTATTTGTTTAGGTCTAAATCAAATTTCATAAAATTGGGTTATAATTAGATTTTTGGGATTAAGGACAAAGTGCTTGAATTAATTCTTGTTGGGATTAAAATGAAAGTTTTCAAAATTTTAAGCTATTTTTATAATTTTAAAAGGAATAGGGGCTAATTGATATTTTACATACCAAAATAAAACGATTTTGGTTATGTTCTTCCCCCAACCTGTATTCATTTCTTCATTTTTTAGTAAGCCTTTTCTCTTAATTCTTTCTCAAATTCCAACCAAATAACTCCGAATTCGAGCGATTTTCTTTCAAATTTCAGTTGTCGGTAAACATTATAACCTGTTAGAAGCTTGATTTTTAGACTTTTAGCATTAATTTGATAGAAATTACTGTCCGTCTAAATTAAACTTAATTTTGTGTACGAAATGTGAAATTATGTTAAATTAGATTAAGAAATATAGTATTTGGTTGATTTGGTATTGATTGAGGTGTGTGTGGGAAGAAATTAGGGTATTTTTCTCTTGAGATAAATAGTAATGTTGAAGGTGTTACAGTGTTTTTGAATGTTGCTATAGTAATTTTGATTTGAACAGTAATTGTTTTGCACAATAGTTTTAATCTGTACAATAACTGTTTTGCATAGTAAATTCGGTATAAATAATATCTTAACTACAGTACTTCGACATAAACAGTTTTACTACAGTAAATCTGTCATAAACAATATTTTTGTTATAGTTATATCAAAACCGTATTTAGTTTTTTAGACGAAGATGTGTAGATTTAGGGTAGTCGAAAATATGAATTAGCATAAGTTAGTTATGAAAATTCATTGTTGAAAAATTGGATAAATGATCTTAATTAGTTAAATTTAGTGATAGGGGTAAAACTAAGGAATTTTAGACACTAATTTCACGAATATAATATTTAAAATATTTATATTGATTTATTGAATAGTAGAGAAGACATGGTTTATATATTTGTGGTATTAGGCTACGAGAATCCAAGAGAAAGATCAAGTTAGGTGGAAGGATCATTAGTGGGAGTGGTTACCCTCCCCTCGTAATAAGTAAATCGTGCTTGTATTTTTACTGCTTTTGAAATAATATGATATCTAAGCATGTGTTTGAAAATAATATGAAAATTGTGGATCTTGAATGTTTTATATGTTGATATCAAATTCATGAAATGACTGTTGAAAATGATGTTGATGTGTGAATGTTTATGAATGAAAATGATTTTATGGTTTTAGTCGTTAGTTAAATGTTTATTCTGATTTGGCTGGGTCTCGTGTCAAAGTAGGACTTGCGAGCAATTCAGAATTCTGTTTAACACACAATACGTATTTCTGTTTAATGTGCAATACATGTTTCTGTTATAATTTATATGAAAATGTCTGCTTTAAGAGGAACACGTGATCACGTTCTGAATCGAGGACACCGTGGGTGCAGATGACACTAACTGACTAAGTTATTCTGAAAATATTTGAAATACGAATGAATTCATGTGTTATTAGAGAGTTTGAAAATTCATTAATCTGTTTGACCAAATATGTTTACTTTGGAAAATAAATAAATATGTTATGTATCACATCGACATATGAAAAACTTGCATGGTTTACTTACTGAAATTTTATCTCACTCTTTATTGTAAAAATTTTATTTTCTAAAGAATAATATTTATGAAGGAAAAAAGGAAGGAGGCGTACACAGGTGGCTAAATGTAGAAGAAATTTTAATTATAGGTAATTAATGGAGTAATTGTAAGTTTTAGAACTAGTTATATAGATAACTCTATGTTTGTGTAATGAATTATGATATGGTAGACAATTAAGAATAACGCATTATTAATCAGTATTATGTAATCATGATTGATTAAATAAGTATGAAATGGGGTTTGACATTTTAAGGCGACGTTTTTTCTTCATTTTTCTTTATCTTCGTCATCATTTTGTTTACCTTCCAACTCATAAGTCACGAGTGAACCGAGAAGCTCCTCAAGTGGTAATGTTCTCAAGTCCTTTGCTTCTCTAATCACTGTCACCTTGGCTTCCTAACTTCTAACTAGACTCCTTAGAATTTTGGTGACAATATCTACATTTAAATAAGATCTACTAAGAGCTTTAAGCTCATTAGTAATGTTAGTAAAATGAGCAAACATATCCTTTATGATTTCATGTGGTTTTATTTTAAATAATTTTTAATTGTGAACTAACATGCTAATTTTCAAGTCTTTAACTCTACTTGTTCCCTCATGTGTGACCTCTAGCATGTCCCAAATGGATTTAGCAATTTCACATTCTAATATTCTATTAAATTCAGCTCTATCTAGAACAAATACAGGATCTTCACAGCCTTTCCATTTAGGATGAACCTATTCATCTCTTCAGGAGTCCACTCCTTCTCTGGCTTTAGCTTCCTTTCTCTAGTGATCACATCCTCCATTGTGGGTGAAAAATACTCATCTTCTATTATATTGAGGATTTCAAAGTTTAATGTTGTCAAGAAGATTTGCATCCTCTTTTTTCAGTATGCATAATCGATCCCATTGAAGAATAGTGGTATGTTTTTGGATTGTCCCTTAACTATTTATCCTTGGTTGCTGCTAGATGTTGTTTTAACCTACTCTTCTAGGTTGTAAATCATATTTAATTGAGTTAGACTCTGATAACACTTATTGTCCTAGTTGGCAATATCCAAGAGGGGGTGAATTAGGTTCTTTAAAATTTTAAGGCTTAAGATGTATGCAATGCACTAAAATTAATAAACCAGTAGAGAGAGAGAGAAAGTAAACACTGGATTTATAGTGGTTCGGTAATATTAGCTTATGTGCACTCTCTCGACTTTGGCTCATCACCGAGATTCGACTATCTTCTTGTTTATATAGGTCAAATGAAGTTTAATACAACTCTTTCTGAGGTGAAGGGCAACCGTACACTTGCTTTTTGTTAGGTGAAAAGTAACCCAATACAATCTTCTTTTGTTTCGGGTGAAAATAAACTCAATACAATTCAGAATATTAATTATGTTTTTAAAACTTTCACAATAAAATAAATGTATCAATACACTCGTATAAATAAATTTTATCTCACAAAAAAGAATGAAGATTAGTTACAGTAGAGAGAGGAAAATTGTTCAAGTTGAGAATGTTAAGCAATTTTTAGTCTAAGCTTTTTTATTCTCTTTGTCTTTAAGTATTCTATTTATATTAACTCTCTTTGTTAAGACTCTTGTGTCCAACGACTTGATTAGGTACATTTAATATTAGTTATAAATGTTGTAGAAGTTACTGTTAAGCTTTAAATCGTTAAGAAGTATTGATCCTTTTTGGCAGTGTATTAATCTGTTTGTGCAAAAATTGAATCTGAGTTGGTCTTTAATCCCGAGTATCGGTTCGTTCTTCTTTACGTATCAATCTAGTTCACATTGTAAATAATTTTTAATTCTTTGGAGTTCCAACATATCGATCTCTTCTGTCTGGGTATCGATTTGGTTCACTTCGTAATTATTTGGCAACTCTCTAGAATTACTATGTATCTATCTCCTTGGCTCAAGTATCGATCTGGTTTATTTTGTAAATATTTTACAACTCTTTAAAATTGCCATGTATCGATCTCCTTGGCTTAGGTATTGATCTGGTCTGCTTTGTTAATATTTTGTAACTCTCTGGAATTCTAACGTATCAATCTCTTCAACTTGGGTATTGATCTGGTTTACTTTATAATTATTTTGCAACTTTCTAAAATTGTCATGTATCGATCTCCTTGGCTCAAATAATGATCTGGTATGCTTTGTAAATATTTTGCAACTCTTTGGAATTCCAATGTATCGATCTCTTTAACTTGGGTATTGATCCATTTGACTTGGTGATTTCATATGAGGCTACTGACTTATAAGATATCGATATGTTCTTCTTCCAAGTATCGACCTTCTTCAAATGTATCGATTCGGTTGATAAGGGTATTGATCTTCTCTACTTGTATTGATCTGTTTCTTCCACGTATCGATCTGATTATCAAAAGTATCGATCATGTTACACTTGATTCACACTTCTCATAAAAAATTTGTTTAGATTTATCATAAGTATATTCACACTTAGTTTTCTTGATTATCAACAAATCTAAATCTATTTTATTATCATAAATTGATTCGACATTACAATAAATTTAGTCAACTTTTAAAACATACATTCACATATTATGATATCAACTTTTTGTCATTTAAATTACTAACATGATATCATCATGTTTTGCATTGGTATTCAGACAGTATGTGTAAGACTCAGAGTGATAATGGATTCTATCACTTGCCTGTAACATCTTTGGATTTGGGGATGTTACAGTATTGGATCCAAAAAAGTACACAAATATTTTTTAATTAACTAGCTGAGGCTCCCTCCGCACTTCTCTAATCCTTATAAGTGATTAAAATTGGTATAAATAGAGAAAATGAGGTGTTATATTTATATATCTCAAAATGGCAATGCATTAATAACACCCATAGGGGTAGGTTGGTTGTTGCCAAAAAATTTTGAATTTAAAACATAAAAATTTCAATAATAACGACAAAGCATGCATACCACAACTAGTTGTGCTTGTGGCTCACATTTTAATCTGGTTTTACATCCAATAACGGCTTAAACGCCTTCTATTGGTCGAGGATAGGCTTCCCATCCAATTTTCTTATAAACTGGCAAACAAGATCTTTTAAAGTCTAATTCCCCGAGACTATAACATTTGTGTTATTTTCGAAATTGTGTCCACAAACTAAGAATTGCACTTAGGATACGTCTCAAGAGTCAATAAAACATTGTTCAAAGACTCTTTACTCATTCCATCCTTTATGAATTGTATTTTATCTTTTTGATTTATAGACATCATTCTTAAATAACGACATCGCTTGTTACAGGTCCAACGTGCACACCAATGACAAACTTGTAACTTTTTTTCTCTATGTTTTTTAGCAAATATGCTTTTACCTAGTCCAGGCATGCGTGAAACAAATAAATCAGAAATTCACCTGCAAATCAGACCTTTGCTTTGATTATCCAATGTACATTTTTAGAGATGCCTTTGTGCATGAGCATCCTTAATCTTTAACACTTGACTTGGTACATTTTTATTAATACAATTATAGGAAAAGAGGGAAAATAATTTTGCAAGTTATGAAGTGTCATGACCGCATTTTTCTACATAACAATAATACATAAAATACAAGTGTATGCAATACAATGGAAGGCCATAAAAATTAATTAATTAAAAGTTTGTATTAAAAAATAATACAAGTTTACATTATATGGTACATGCTTATCGTACTATAAGTAATGAAATAATACACATTAATGTGGGTGTTAAAGGGGGTGTAATTTGAATTACATTTTTAAAACAAAACAAATAAAAACATATGTTGAATTATTTTGTACATATGTGTGTGTATGTGTGTATAGCTTAAGCCATGGTTTCCAATTTAGTGCAAATACATATATATATATAATTACTTAAACCGTATATGTGCATATACAAATATAAAACCCATATGCTTTAAAAGCCCCATTTGCCTTATATTACTTTCCATTTGGTTAACATTCATAGTTGCATATTTGAATTTACAAAACAAAGACACATGTTGAATGGTGTATCATACACATATATATGCATAAATATAACCAATGGCTTTAACAATTTCAATCGGTCTTCTCTTTCATTCCTTTCATTTTGGCTTCACAAACAAAAGAGAGAGTTTGAGAAAGAACAAGAGGCCGAGAGAAACCAAAGGAGGAGAGAGCATGAAAAAGATTGAGAGAGGAAGCTTGCATGTGTGTGAGATAATGGCCGATTAGACATGCATGTGTGGCTAAATTAAAGAACTAGCAAAGGTGAAGATGAGAAGCAATCAATTCATGAAGGGAGTGGCTAAATAATGCTAAATTGAAGTTGAAATCGAGAGAGAGAAAGCAAGCAAGATTTCAGGGAAAAAGGAAGTTTGGCCATAGAGGAGCACCTAAAGCCATGAATGACAGAGGTGAAAAGTGAGATATTGCATTGATTTGGCAAGTGAAATGGTAATTGAAGTTATGCAATTGTTATTGTGTGTGTAAAATTATGATATATATTGTGTTAGTATTGTGGCCGAACTGGTGCGAGGAGGAGTAAAATTTGGTGGAATTTGGGACAAGGCCGAGAGGAAGCAAGTAAGAGTGGCTGAAATTTAGAAGCTAGAGAGGGTGTTTGGTTGATGTTAAATTGAAACATTGGAGGAAGGAAGTGTCTTGCCGGAATTGGGAAAAAAGGGATGAGGATTGAGCTTGGTTGAGTGGAGGCAAAGAGGAAGGAAAACAAACGCAGCAAGCAAGAGGTAAGATATATGTGTTGAGTTGGTAGTAATTAATAAGGTTAAGTGTATATAACTAACTCATGTATGTTATGTTGTGTTTAGCATAATTGTTGATAATGAATAGCTTGAGAAATAGATAAACTGAGATATGGGGCAGTGTTGTTATGTGAGAATTGTGGTTGTATTGTGAAAAATGGACGTGCAAAGTGAAACTGATGAGTTTGAGAAGCGTTAAGGTATTAGGTTTTGTGTCACCAAAAAATCAGAACACAAACTTATGACGCTGGTAGTCATAGTTATGTGTTCATGTGAGGCATGTTTTGAGTTGATAAAATTGTAATATAGAAGTATTATAAGACGTATTTAAGCTAGCGTACATGAATGGAATGCTGAATGAGTGAGAGTGTGAGAAAAATGCATAAGCCTCATCCATAGGTAATTTCTGCTCAAGGTTTGATAAAATAGGGATTGAGTGAGTTTTGAACCTCAGATAAGGAACCACAAAATTTTAAATAAACTAGACATATAGAGGCACGACATAACCAAAAACTAGGTCAAGGCGTTGAGCGATGCAATCTTAGATTTGGTTAGAATTGAGTTGCCTTATCGACAAATTACAGCCGGTTACATTAAGTGATATGGAAAAAACCTACGATAACTTGAGCTTTTAGATTCAAAATGTGAATCCTTGAGAAAAGGCAGAAACTAGACAAGCAGTAGAATGTGCTCTGAGAAACTTAGGTTGAGATATCTTACTAATTTGGAATTGGTAGATGCGCAGTAAGTGCCATACGAATGTTCGAAATGGTTAAATTTAGTCTAGCCTTTGAATAGAATAGTGAGCTCACATTCTCTGTTTCTGTGAGCAGTGAAAGCGCGCGCACAAAAGGAATTTCCGAGCGCGCAACCGCCACTAGGGAGCCATGGTTATCATCATAAACCTACGGAATATGCTCCCAATCAATCTTGACAAGCACACATGCATGTTTCAACTTTCAAAAGCATGCTCTGTTCACGTATTCAAAAAACAAAGATAAAACTCACCTTTGTCTTTGCAATCTAAGACAGCAACAAATTTACTCCCTCAGGTGATCCACACGTCGGTGTGATGAAGCTGGTTCTGGCTTGTTTGGGATCTGCACCCACTGGTTTGAGCTTTAACAAGCTCACTAAGCTTTCTCTCTGCAGTTTCCTCTTCTCTCTCCTCTGTTCAAGCTTCAGTTCACAGCCCAAGCTTGTTTTCCTCTTCTGTCTTTGCTTTGGTTCACAACCAAACTCTCTTAAGCTTGCTTCCTTAAGCAGCTTAAGGTTTGAAAGAGAAGAAGAAGTTTTTTTGGATTTCAAAAATAGAGAAAAAAATAAAAAACTGAGAAGTAAAAACTTGCCTCTAATAACGTATTCTATGTACATATATATATATATGTGTGTGTGTGTGTGTGTGTGTGTAAAAACTTAACCCTTAAGTCTTTATGTTTATCAATCACCGACGTCACCTACAAAAACAACTGACTTGTATCTTCAAAATATCACAAAGAAATAAATGCAAGAAGATGAGTCATGATTTTTAGGTCGGCAGTGTGCATTCATAATCAAATATATACATTACATTAATACACACAAATATACTAATACATTAATACATTATTAATATAATATATATACATTAATCAAATTAACACATATATATATGTATCAAAATGAGAGAGAGAGAGAGAGATAATTATATATATATATATATATACATTTTTATATACACATATAAATAAATATCTTACATATATATATATATATCATTACTTTAATAATATATATATATATTAATAATATTATTTAGATATTTATTATTATATTAATATAATTAATAATTATATTTTTATGATTACTTTAATCATATTAAAATATAATACAAATATATTAATATTATTGCATCCGCAAATTATATTTATGATATTCTAAAATTAAAATCGAAATATTTTTCACGCATACGCATGCTAGCGCATCAGAGCCGGGAAATATATTCTTTACAATAAAGAATTAAATTGCTACTCGATTAATATCTGTACAATATCATTAACCAATTAATGATTATTGCATAGTAACAATAGCCATTATCATCAAGTAATCGACTATGTGTGTGACCCCCTGGGTTCACTATGAGTTGGACATGGGTAGATACGAAGGAGTTCGTATCTTTCGTATCTCTTCGGTACAACACTTTGTAACTAAAGTTCCTAATGATCATGCGCAACCTCTAGCAAGATGCCACAACCACCAGACACTAATGAATCCATATAGTCGTACGTACATATAGTAAAGTTCCTCTGCTGTCGACTCTTGATCGAGTGCGGGTCATGGAATCGTCAAACCCCTAACTCAATCATATGAATAAAGTCTCGAATCATATACAGGAATCATGCATCCGAAAACACCTTTTCGAAAACACGTACTCTGGCCAGAGATTTCATTTCCCATGTATGACATCCTTGTCTAGGATCTTAAGCTCTAATATTTGAGCCGGCAGATTCTGTCTTGGTCATCACCTGTCCCCTTACACCTAAACACATTGCCAGTAAGCTTCTTTCACTAGACATGGTTAGCCCGGTGCGATATATACAAGTGAACGATGTGCCTCAATGCAGAGGGCAGTTGTGACACCTCAGGTCAAAGGACAAGTGGTACACTAGTACGGCTGTGTGACGTGTCATTAACTGTGGATAATCACCCATGTAATTCATTACGCTTGTTCACGTTCAGTAACATGCACTCCAACGTATTACTCATGTTTATGCTCTTGTGACGTGAGACTCGTCATCCAACTATTAGCATCAAATACTAATTCTTGGCAACATCAAACATGCCAGTCATGTAATGTCATACTCCCATATCACAATACCTCAACCGGAAACTAATTTAGATGTATTTAGATTAAACTCTGCACTTATATCTACAACTCCTTGCAGATAGAGTCTTGACGTCATAATACATCACGGGATCTCATTCTGCATTTTATATATAATATCTATACATATATGCAACTGTATATGCAAAATGATATAGATGCCATTTTATTAATTATAAACTAATTTACAAATAATTACAAAGTTATATATATATATATATACATAAGGATGATATCCCTAAACCGTATGATACGATTGGTTTTAGGGCATATCTCCAACAAACTCTCATTTGCACTAGAGCCAATCATTGTGGTATCCAATACCCATTTTCTCTAGGTGATGATCCAATTGCTGCTGTGTCATTGGCTTAGTCAGTAGGTCCGCCACGTTATCCACGGACGGTGTTTTCTGCATAAACATCTGTTTATCTGATATAAACTCTTTGATCAAGTGGTATTTCCCCTGAATATGTTTAGATTTCTGGTGAGACCTCGGTTCCTTAGCCTAAGCTATAGCTCCATTATTGTCACAGTACAAAGCTATTAGGTCAATTATGAAAGGAACAACTTCGAGTTCTGTAACAAACTTACAGATCTAGACAGCTTCTTTCACAGCTTCAGAAGTAGTGACATACTAAGCTTCTGTAGTGGAGTTAGCTGTGGTAGTCTGTTTGGAACTCTTCCAATAGCCAGCACCTCCATTACAAATGAAGATAAATGCAGAGATAGACTTTCTATTATTTACATCTGATTGGAAATTAGAATCTGTGTAACCCTCAAGTTTTAACTCATTACCTCCCCCATAAGTCAAAACCAAGTCTTTAGTTCTTCTCAAGTACTTTAAGACTCATTTAACCGCAGTCCAATGTTCTTATGCTAGATTAGCTTGATATCGACTCGTAATACTCACAGCATATACTATATCAGGTCTAGCACATAGCATAGCGTACATAAGACTACCTATTGCCGAAGCATAAGGAATCTTCTACATACGCTCACGCTTAGCTTCAGTCTTGGATCCCATTTCTCAAGAGAGATGGACGCTATAACTGCAGGGTAAGAACCCTTTCTTAGAGCTATCCATACTAAACCTCTTTAGTACTTTATCTATGTACAGACTCTGGGAAAGACCTATCATTCATTTTGCTCTATTTCTATATATTCGAATACCTAAAATGAAAGTCGTGTCTCCCAAATCTTTCATGGAGAAAATATTAGATAACCATAATTTAGCATCAGATAACATGCCCACATCGTTTCCTATGAGTAGTATGTCATCTACATATAATACAAGGAATGTGATGGCATTGTTATTCTCTTTTCTGTAAACCCAAGGTTCATCAATATTCTTAATGAAGCCAAATGATTTGACTGCATCATCAAATCGTATGTTCCAACTTCTAGAAACTTGCTTCAATCCATAAATGGATCTATGCAACTTACATACTTTATGATTGTCATTAGATACACAAACCCAACTGGTTGTTGCATATATATAGTCTCCTCAATGAAACTATTAAGGAAAGTTGTCTTCATATCCATCTGTCATATCTCATAGTCATAATAAGCTATAATAGCAAGTAATATCCGAATGGACTTAAGAATGGCTACAGGAGAAAAGGTTTCATCGAAATCAATATCTTGTTTCTGATTATAACCTTTTGCCACTAACCTAGCTTTAAAAGTCTCTACTTCTCCATCTTTGCATAATTTTCATTTGTAAACCCATTTACAACCGATAGGAACAATTCTTTCTGGTGGATCAATAATTGACCGCACCTGATTAGCATATATGGATTCCATCTCGGATTTCATGGCTTCAAGCCATCTTCTAGAATCAACATCTAATATCACTTCTTCATAGGTTCTAGGATCTTCCCTCTATATATCTTCTCCTATTATAAATGATTCAAAATCTTTTTCTAAAACAAAATAATATTTCTGAGGAGGTTGTGATATCCTAGTAGATATACGAAGATTTTGGTCTACAGAAGACTGAGGATTAGATCGAACTGGTTCATC
>JAXCLQ010023913.1:0-30432 GCA_035584115.1 Cedrela odorata
TGTACATAGTTAAACTTATTCTTTCCTTGCTTTCCCTTTGCAAGAGTCCGAATTCGTCTAACCCATTGATCAGTAGAGAGAATGATTTCTCCTTCTCTTGACTGACTCAATTCAACCTTTGCTGGTTGTTCATGTACTTCTTCTATTCCTTTTACCCTAAACATCCATTTGGATTTTCTTTCAAAAACACCCTAAGGAGTTAATTTAGGAACATCCCAAACTTCGGGATTTTCAGAAGTATCTTCATAATTAACATTATTGTTAATTATATCTTCAGACGTATTTTCTAATTCCAAAATCGGGATTAGATCTTCGTCTTCACTTTCATTTTTCACAGAAATATTTTCATTTCTATTCATGAAAGTATTTAACTTGAAATTCTCGATCCGAGAATATCCAATATCACTCTCAAGTTCTGAAAAACCTTCAGAATCTTCAGAATCCTCAGAATCGGAATATTCCGAAATTAGTTCGTATACTAATTCGTCATCAGTACTAATTTCATATTCCCATACAGGTTCATATACTGATTTCTGCCTTTTAGTATCGGTTTCTAATAATCTAATACTAGCAGATTTCCTTTTTCTATCGGGGCATTTATTAGCATAATGATTCTTACTGCCGCATATCCAGCAGCAATTGCAGACTTTCCAGATGGACAAGTAGCACAGAATTTTCTAGCTCTTTTTTCTTTGGAACTCATTCTTTCCTCTATTCTTCTAACAAATCTCCCATGATCCAGAAGATTCTTCCTAGATTTTAGAGGAACCTTTTCCATCTTTCGAAACCTTCGAGGAGAGTTTTTCCATCGAGACGATTTCCAAGAGTTCCTAGATTTTCTAGGTTTCTCTTTTGATTCACGATTTCCGTATTCCTTTTTACGAATGTTACATCCGTATTGTCTAGGAACACTCGCAAAATCTTGGCAACAAGATTCATTAAAGTCAAGCCTTTTAGCTTCCCTATTTAGCTTGGCATTAAGACAACTTGTTCGGATTAACTACCTAACCGATTCAATACGTCCTCCTGGAGAATCAACCACCTGGTTTTTCTCCATGAGTAATTTGAATGCTTCTCTAGTAGCCTGATCCCAGCCACTTGGAAGTTTTGCAAAGAAGGTATCTTTCATAACTTTTTGTGTTCCATCGAGCAATTGATAAAAGTTTTTCCGGTACTCACATACAAAATTTTCAAATTGACATAAGTCATATAATCTTAATTTTGTAGTGCTTCCAAAGCAACTACCTCAGATAGGTTTCTACTGGTAATTGTTACTCCAGTAAATTCTCTACTGAGCATATCCTTAAATAAGGCAAAAACAGCTTCTACTGTATTTAAGTCACTTATGCTATCTAAAATTCCAGATTCAGCTTCCAAACTTCTCCAGAAGCTTCCTGCAGAACCCTGCAAAGTTGATTTTAGAAACCTATAAGTTTCGTTCACATTAAAACCTTTGTTTTGAATATGAACCGAATTAACGATTTCCCAATTGCTAATTGCTTCGTCAACATCCTTGACACAATCAACATCTAGGAAAGTTTCGTTCGACGGTATCTCCACCATCCGTTTTGCCTGTCTTGGCATAAACTCAAATTTTATTCGTGAAGGGTACGTCTGCCTAAACTCAGCCTTTGAATCAGCTATCTGTTTCAAAAAGCTTTCGAATGAATCTAAAGGATTTCTAATTCCTTTTAACGGATCATCTTCGATTTCAACTTTTCTGAGTTTAGAGATCAGATCTTCTAATTCCATTTTAACAGGAATTTCTGATCTTTTCAAGGGGTCTTTTGAGGATGACATAGGTTGCATACTTTGCTTCTTATGTTTTTCATAATATTCTTCTATTCTTTTTAAATCCTCTTTTGAAATATTTTCATATTCAGGATCTCTATTTTAGTCAGGCACTACTTTCTTTCCTTTGACTTTAGATACAAAGTCTTTTTCTTTAGTTATTTTTAGAAAGTATTTTTTCGCCTTTTCCCAAGCAACATGCAATGGATCTTGAACAACTTGATCAATTTGTGAATCATTGTGGATCCCATTAGAACTTTTAACTTCTTCTCGATGAGCTTTTCAATCTCGTTCTTTGGAAAGCATTCTTTGAAATGTGTGGGCTATAATAGAGTCGCATTACAACTTATCCACATTCGAGTTGAAGAGGATTCCATGATCTTGGATTCTTGGTAGTGGTAAAGCCTCCAACTTTGCTAAAACTTCATTAAAATCTTACAATAGTTGCTACACAAAATTGGTATTTATTACTGTCAAGATTTGAGACTTCGTTAAGTGCAAGATAACTCTCTGCTACTTTTTTATGATTTTAGTGAAAGTATTATATTACTAACTCCTTGATAAAATTAGATATCCTAGGCAGGGTTATTTCTTTTACATCCTTCCAAAATGTCATTTTCAAAGTCTTAAAATTTCATTGGGTTGGCCTAAGAGTTCTTAACCATTGTATGCATAGCACAAAATCATAACCTTCTAAAGGTAAGATAAAAAAAAAATCAATGACCAAAGGTGTTTTTTGAAGCTTTAAGTTGAATTTGCAAAATCTTTCTTAGGCCTATAAGTCTTTCGTTTGATGTCACTATTATTTATAGCTTGCCATTAGAATTGGAATGTAGATTTACTTTTTAAAATTATGGGTGTTCCCTGAGTTGATAAGAACAACCATTGAATGACTCATTAATCATCCTCAAATTCATTGTCTTGGGTGTTTGTACACCAACCATACAGTGTAAGGATATCACAAGAGCTAAGTATTTGATTTATCCTTCAATCTCCATGTCTACATCTCCTTCCTCATCCTCCCAACCAACTTTTGCCATAAAAAGCTTTTGACAACCATGTTTTAGTCTGTAACTTTCATTGTAATGGGAACACAATCCTTCTCTTTCTTCTCTCAGCCAATTCATCCACCATCATTTTTTAAATAGTATTCATAAGGGGCATGCTACGTTCTTAGAGGTTTGAGGTTGCTTATGGAATATTAGGTGGAAATTGAACGGAACAGTGAGCTCACATGCTCTGTTTCTGTGAGAAGCAGAAGCGCGACCCACGAAAGGAACTTCTGGGCGCACAACCGCTGCAGAGGAGCCATGACCATCTTAATGAACCTGCAGAATAGGCTCCCAGTTGATCTTAATATACACACATGCATATTACAGCTTACAAAAATATGCTTTGTTCAAGTTCAAAAACAAAGATAACTCACCTTTGTCTTTACAATCCAGGACAACAACAAATTTGCTCCCTTAAGTGGTCCATACGTCGGTGTAATGAAGTAGGTTTCGACTTATTTGGGATTTGCAAGCTCTGGTTTGAGCTTCAATAAGCTCACTAAGCTTTCTCTCTCTACTGTTTCCTCTTCTCTCTTTTCTGTTCAAGCTCCGGTTCAGCTCAAGCTTGCTTCCCTTTTCTATATTTGCTTTAATTCACAACCAAACTCTCCTAAGCTTGCTTTCTCAAGTAGCTTACGGTTTCAAGGAGAAGAAGAAACTTTTCGATTCTTCAAAACAGAGAAGGAAAAACATAACAAAGAAGTGTATTTCTTAAAATAGCATTACATATACACACACACACATATATATATATATATATATATATATTAGCTTAACACTTAAGCTTTTTTGTTTATCAAATCTTTCATCCGACTCCCACAATTAACTGACTTGCATTTTCAAAAATATCAAAATGTAATCAATGCAATAATGAGTCATAGTTATTAGGTCGGCTGTTTGCATTCTTAATCAAATACATGCATCACATTAATACACATATATACATTAATACATTATTAATATAATGTATATATATATATATATATTAATCAAATTAACATATATATACTTCTATTAAAATGAGAGAGAGAGAGACAATAACATATACATATACACACACACACATTACTATAATATATATATGTACATTTATATACACATATATTAATAAATATCTTACATATATATATACATGTATCATTACTTTAATAATATATATATATATATCAATAATATATTTTAAGTATTTATTATTATATTAATATAATTAATAATTATATTTTATGATTACTTTAATCATATTAAAATATAATAATAATATATTAATATTATTGCATCCGCAAATCATATTTACGGTATCCCAAAATTAAACTGAAATATTTTTCATGCATACACGTGCTAGTGCGTTAGAGCCGGGAAATATATTGTTTACAATAAAGAATCAAATTGCTATCCGATCAATATCTGTATAATATTATTAACTAATTAATGATTATTGCATAGTAGCAATAGCCATCATCATCAAGTAACCGACTATGTGTGTGACCACTTGAGTTAACTGTGAGCTGGACATGGGTGGACACGAACTCCTTCGTATTTCTTCGGTACAACTTTTTGTAACTAAAGTTCCCAATGATCATGCTCAACCTCTAGCAAAATGCCACAACTCGCAAACACTAATGAATCTATATAGTCGTATGTACATGTAGTAAAGTCTCTCAATTGTCGACTCCCGACTGAGTGCGGGTAATGAAATCGTCAAACCCCTAACTCAATCATAGAAAAAAGGTATCGAATCATATACGGGAATCATGTATCCAAAAATATCTTTTTAGAAACATGTACTCTGGCCAGAGATTTCATTTCCCATGTATGACATCCCTGCCTAAGATCTCAAGCTCTAATATCTGAGCCAGCAGATTCCATCTTGGTCATCACTTGTCTTCTTACACCTAAACACATTGTCAGCAAGCTTCTTTCACCAAGCGTGGTTAGCTTAGTGCGATATACACAAGTGAATGATGTGCCTCAGTGCGGAGGGCAGTCGTGACACCTCAAATCAAAGGACTAGTGGTACATTAGTACGGCCGTGTGACGTATCATTAACTATGGATAATCACCTATGTGATTTGTCACGTTTGGTCATGTTCAGTAACATGTACTCCAACGTATTACTCATATTTATGCTCTTGTGACATGAGACTCACCATCCAATTATGAGTATCAAATACTGATCCTTGACAATACCTTAATCATGCCAGTTATGCAATGCCATACTTCTATATGACAATACTTTAACCGAGAACTGATTCGGATGTATTTAAATCAGACTCTATACTTATATCTACAACTTCTTGTAGATAGAGTCCTGACATTATCATACATCACAGGATCTCATTCTGCATTTTATATATAATATTTATATATATATACACAACTATATACGCAAAATAATATAAATGTTATTTTATTAATCATAAACTAATTTACAATAAATTACAAAGTTATATATATATAAAGATGATATCCCTAAACCGTATGACATGATTGGTTCTATGGCATATCTTCAACAAACTCTCACTTGTACTAGAGCCAATCACCGTGGTATCCAATACTCATCCTCTCTAGATGGTGATTTAGTTGCTGTTGTGACATTGGCTTAGTCAGTGGGTCTACTACATTATCCGCGGACGGCGTTTTCTACACAGAGATCTGTTTATCTGATATAAACTCTCTAATTAGGTAGAATTTCCTCTAAATATATTTAGACTTCTGGTGAGACCTTGGTTCCTTAGCCTGAGCTATAGCTCAATTATTATCACAGTACAAAACTACTGGGTCAATTATAGAAGGAATGACTCAGAGTTCTACAACAAACTTACGGATCCAGACAGCCTCTTTCGTAACTTCAGAAGCAGCGACATACTCAACTTCTGTAATGAAGTCAGCTGTGGTAGTCTGTTTGGAACTCTTTTAACAAACAACACCTTCATTACATATGAAGACAAATGCAGAGATAAACTTTTTATCATCTACATTTGATTAGAAATCATAATCTGTGTAACCCTCAAATTTTAACTCATTAACTCCCTCATAAGTCAAAACCAAGTCTTTAGTTCTTCTCAAGTACTTTAAGACTCGTTTGACCGTAGTCCAATGTTCTTCTCCTGGATTAGCCTGATATTGACTTGTAATACTCATAGTATTCGCTATACTAGGTCTAGTACAAAGCATAACGTACATAAAACTACCTATTGTCAAAGCATAAGGAATCTTTTGCATACGCTCCTGCGTAGCCTCAGTCTTTGGTCCCGTTTCTTGAGAGAGATGGACACCATGACTGCAAGGTAAGAACCCTTTCTTAGAGTCATCCATACTAAACCTCTTCAGTACTCTATCTACATATAGACTCTGGGAAAGACCTATCATTCGTTTCGCTCTATCTCTATAGATCCGAATATCCAAAATGAAGGTCGCGTCTCTCAAATTTTTCATGGAGAAAATATTAGATAACCACAATTTAGCATCAGATTACATGCTCACATCGTTTTCTATGAGTAGTATGTCACTTACATACAATACAAGGAATGTGATGGCATTGTTATTATCTTTTCTGTAAACACAAGGTTCATCAATATTCTTAATGAAGCCAAACAATTTGACTACATCATCAAATCGTATGTTCCAACTTCTATAAGCTTGCTTCAATCTATAAATAAATCTATGCAACTTACATACCTTATGACTATCATCAGATACAATAAATCTAACTAGCTGTTGCATGTTGCATGTATATAGTCTCCTCAATGAAACCATTAACGAAGGTTGTCTTCATATCCATCTACCATATCTCATAGTCCTAATAAGCTATAATAGCAAGTAATATCCAAATGGACTTAAGCATGGCTACAGGTAAAAATGTTACATTGAAATCAATACCTTATTTATGATTATAACCCTTTGCCACTAACCTAGCTTTAAAAGTCTCTACTTTTCCATCTTTGCCTAATTTTCGTTTGTAAACCCATTTATAATTGATAGAAACAATTTCTTCTGGTGAATCAATAATTGACCACACCTGATTAGCATACATGGATTCCATCTCGGATTTCATGGCCTCAAGCTATCTTCCAGAATCGATATCTAATATCGCTTCTTCATAGGTTCTAGGATCTTCCCTCTGTATATCTTCTCCTATTATCAATAATTCAAAATTATTTTCAGAAAGAAAATAATATCTCTGAGGAGGGCATGATATCCTAGTGGATCTACAAAGAGTTTGGTCTATAGAAGACTGAGAATCAGATCGAATTGGTTCATCTATATCAACAGGCTTATCCATCTGAGGTTGATCATCATTAAGCTTTCCAGACTCCTCTGAATGCTTAATCTTTCTACCTACACTACCATCTTCAATGAACTCATTCTCGAGGAACTTAGCATGTCTACTGATCAAAATTTTTCGATCAACATGAAAGTAGAAATAATATCCTAAACTATCTTTAGGATATCCAATGAATCGGTCTCTCTTAGATTTAGCATCCAACTTCCCAGTGTTAACTACTTTAATATAAGCTGGACATCCCCAAGGCTTCATATAATTGAAGCTTGGAAGCTTTTCATGCCATATCTTATACGGTGTCTTGGGAATTTTTTTCAATGGAGTCCTGTTTAAGATATATATTGTAGTATACAGGGTATATCCCTAAACATATATAGGTAAATCCATGAAGCTCATCATGGATTGTATCATATCTATTAAAGTACAATTCCTCTTTTTTGATACATCATAATACTGTGGTGTATAAGGAGGTGTAAGCTGAGAAAGTATACCGTTAATCTTAAGAAATTTTAGAAATTCAGTACTTAAGTATTTACTTCTACGATCAGATAGTAGAGTCTTAATACTCTTTCCTGTTTGTTTCTCTACTTTAGCTCTGAACTCTTTAAACTTTTCAAAAGATTCAAATTTATACTTCAATAAGTACACATAACCATATCGCGAGTGATCATCAGTAAATGTTATGAAGTATGAGAAACCACTTCTGGCCATTTCACTAAATGGACCACATACATCAGTATGTATCAATTCAAGAACTTCATTGGCTGTATTCCCTTATCCAACAAAGGGCGATTTGGTCATCTTACCTTAAAGATAGGATTCACAAGTTGGGTAGAGCTCAAAACCCAATGAACTTATCAGTCTATCTCTACCCATCTTTATAATCTTCTTATCTTTAATATGACCTAATCTATGATGCCATATAAGTTTTGAATTAAGTTCATTTCTAGATCATTTCTTATTAATAGTATTAGTCATATTAATTTCATTAATCTCAATAACATATAAACCATTTACATTTAAGCCACTGCCAATCAATTTATTTCTTAAATAAATACAATATTTACATCCATTAAACATAAAAGTGTAACCCTATTTACACATTTGATGGATAGACAATATGTTTTTATTAGCAGTATCAAAATACATAGTTTTGTACAATACAAAAAATATGGCCCGAAGGCAGAATAATTCTGCAAGTCTCGGAGCAAGTGGCAGCAACTATTGCTCCATTTGTCATCTTCAATGTCACTACACCCTCCTCCAGCAACTGCTTACTGTAAATGTCCTGTAACGACATACAAATATGAGAAGTGGCAGTTGAATTAATTATCTAACTATTTAAATCTAAACTAACATTTAATTCAATTTCTATTACATGACAAGAAAGCGTACCTTGCACCTTCTTTTGTCTCAAGCTTTCCAAATAAATATGACAGTTCCTCTTCTAATGCCCTAGCTTCTTGCAATGATGACACTCATCATTGGCTTGATTACTGGCAACTCGTTTGCCCTTGCCCTTCTTTTTTTTCTTAGAGAATCCTTATTTGGGTCTAACCCCGGAGGTTTTCTTGCCTTTTTTCTTCGATGTCTTACTATAAGACACCGCCGTAATAAGAACAAACTTCTTTCCTTTATCCTTTGAGACTCTCTTATGATATGAAACAATTTCATTCATAAGTTCAAGAATAGTATGCTCTAGTTTATTCATATGATAATTGGTAACAAATTGGTTAAAGTTAGACGGGAGCGACTGAAAGATTAAATCTTTTTGCAACTCGAAGTCCATAGAAAACCCCAAAGAGGCCAACTAACCTATGAGGTTTACTATCTTTATAAGATGAGACTCCGAAGGCACTCCCGGACTAAGCCTCATACCAAACAAAGTAGTGGACAACTCACACCGCTTGTAACTAGAACTCCCCCCAAACAAATCCATCAAAGAACGATAGATCGGTGAGGCATCCTGTATGTTCTGATGCTGAGTCTGCAAATCATCACTCATAGACACCAGCATATATGATCTTACCTTTTAGATCATCATCCTTCCATCTCTGGAAGGTATCTATCTCCTTTGGCGTATCCTCCTCTAACAGGGATATAGGCATAGGCGCCTGAAGAACATAGCCAACTTTTTTAGAATCTAGAAAAATTTTAAAATTCTGATACCAAACCTTAAAATTAGATTCGGTAAGTCTGTGGGTATCAAGAATTTTGAGAAGAGGGTTACTCATTATTATTCCACTAGAAAAGAGATCTGCAGAAAATAAAAAATACATTATAATGTATTACAGCATATATCATACTATTTAGTTATGGACTATAAACTAAATAATTCTCTCACTACTTCAATTATATCTCACACTCCCTTAATGAGAAAACTGTAACCTTTTACAGGTTTTCGTGGGTGATCATATTCTCATCAAACTCACAATACCTCACCTAACAGATATTGGTCAAGCAAGTCCAACAAGTTAGAAACTCATTTTTATTTATAACTCTTTACAAGACATGATCAATCTACCTTTAGGAGAAGACACCTCACCTAACAGATATTGGCTCTTCATCCTAGTTAGGCTAAACCCAATGCCTTTTCTTGAAGAGGAGTGGAAATCAAATCCCTCACTTAACAGATATTGGGTTACCCCATCTAAGATGTCTACAACTTATTTAATTGCATTGAAAGGATTGAACCTAATATTTTTAAAAATGATATTTTAATTTTAGGTTTCTTTTAATGTATACATCAATATGTATATATCTTATATTGTTCAATAATAGAATTTTAAAATATATATCATCCAATGATATTAATTTCAAATTCTCCATATTACTTATTGATCGCATCAATTTAATAAATTAACAATTAATTTATTAGAGAGATATTTAATTGATACAATATCAATATGTTGATTTTATATTCATATGGATACTTCCACTAGAATTCTATTAATTTTACGTTGAATTAAAATTTAATTAGAATCACTATTCATTTTAACTTTAATTCGGAGTATTTAATTTTCTATTAAATTGAAACAATTTCAAGTCCAAAATTTTAATTTCAATAAATCAAATTTTTTTGGTAATAGAAAATCTACTATTTAAAATAATACTTGTATAAGTTGTGATTACAAAAATATCTCGATATTTCGCAATTATATGTGAATGGAGAAAAAATAAAAAAAAAATTTACTTTTTTTTTTTTTATAAACAATATAGGACCAGTAACCTGTAAACACATCGTTACTGTTCCTGCATGTTTTTGTTTCCGTCATTTCTGATTTAACCCAAACACAATTATGCCGAAAATGTCGACCCTTCTCTTTTGTTTGTTAACCCCAATTACATACAAATAGCCATACTCAAAACAAACAAGTTGACCTTAGAGCATTATGATTCATTTTCATGCATAAACTATTGGCACTCTTCAAATAGAAAAAGAATGACGTCTATGTGCATCAAGCCGAATGTGTCGACCTTAATTTCATGCAAGTATTCTCACTTAAACCAATTCAGATTGACACCTTGAGCATCAGGTATCATTTTTCATGCATCCAATATCATACGTTTTCAAAAAAATTTTGATGCCCAGTGCATCAAAACGATGCTATGTTTTTTTGCCCGAAGTGTAGTATTTGCAAAATACTTCATAACAAACTTCATTTATCATCCAAAACCATAACCAATAGACATGTGAACTAATATCAACATCCCAAACACTCAAACCAAAACACACATGCATGCAGATATTAACACAGCTCTTATACTACTTGAACGGAATAGTGAGCTCACATGCTCTGTTTCTGTGAGCAACGGAAGCGCGACGCACGAAAGGAACTTTTGGGAGCGCAACCGCCGCAAGGGAGCCATAACCATCTTAATGAACCTGCGGAATAGGCTCCCAGCTGATCTTAATATGCACACATGCATGTTACAGCTTACAAAAACATGTTCTGTTCAAGTTCAAAAATAAATATAACTCACTTTTGTTCTTGCAATTCGGGACAACAACAAATTTGCTCCCTCATGTGGTCCACACATCAGTGTGATGAAGCTAATTTCGGCTTATTTGGGATTTGCAATCTCTGGTTTGAGCTTCAATAAGCTTACCAAGCTTTCTCTCTTTACGGTTTCCTCTTCTCTCTCTTCTGTTCAAGCTTCGGTTCACAGCCCAAGCTTGCTTCCCTCTTCTGTCTTTGCTTTGGTTCACAATCAAGCTCTCCTAAGCTTGCGTCCTTAAGCAGATTACGGTTTAAAGGAGAAGAATAAGCTTGTCGGTTTTTCAAAACAAAGAAGGAAAAACAGAACAAAGAAGTATATTTCTTAAAATAGCATTGTGTATATATATATATATATATATCATATATATATATTAGCTTAACACTTAAGCTTTCTTGTTTATCAATTCTTTCCACCGACTCCTACAATTAACCGACTTGCATTTTCAAAAATATCAAAATGTAATCAATGCAATAGTGAGTCATGGTTAATTAGGTCGGCTGTTTTATTCTTAATCAAATACATACATCACATTAATACACATATATACATTAATACATTATTAATATAATATATATACACTAATCAAATTAACATATTTATACTTGTATTAAAATGAGAGAGAGAGAGAGACAATAACATATATATATACACACATTACTATAATATATATATATTTATATACACATATATTAATAAATATCTTACATATATACATATACATATCATTATTTTAATAATATATATCAATAATATATTTTAGATATTTATTATTATATTAATATAATTAATAATTATATTTTATGATTACTTTAATCATATTAAAATATAATAATAATATATTAATATTATTGTATCTGCAAATCATATTTATGGTATCTTAAAATTTAACCGAAATATTTTTTATACATATGCGTGCTAGCACATTAAAGCCGAAAAATATATTTTTTACAATAAAGAATCAAATTGCTACCCGATCAATATCTGTACAATATCATTAACAAATTAATGAATATTATATAGTAGCAATAGTCATTATCATCAAGTAACCGACTATATGTGTGACCCCTTGGGTTTACTGTGAGCTGGACATGGATGGACACGAACTCCTTCGTATTTTTTCGGTACAACTCTTTGTAACCAAAGTTCTCAATGATCATGCGCAACCTTTAACAAGATGCCACAACTCCCAGATACTAATGAATCCATATAATTGTATGTATATGTAGTAAAGTCTCTCAACTATCGACTCCCGATTGAATGCGGGTAATGGAATTGTCAAACCCCTAACTCAATCATAGAAACAGGGTCTCGAATCATATATGGGAATCATGTATCCAAAAATATCTTTCTGGAAATACGTACTCTGGCCAGAGATTTCATTTCCCATGTATGACATCCCTGCCTGGGATTTTAAGCTCTAATATCTGAACTAGCAGATTTTGTCTTGATCATCACCTGTCCTCTTACACCTAAACACATTGCCAGCAAGTTTCTTTCACTAGGCGTAGTTAGCTTGGTGTGATATACACAAGTGAACGATGTGCCTTAGTGCGAAGGGCAGTCGTGATACCTCAGGTCAAAGGACTACTAGTACACTAGTACGGCCGTGTAACGTATCATTGACTGTGGATAATCACTCATGTGATTTGTCATATTTTGTCACGTTTAGTAACACGTATTCCAACGTATTACTCATGTTTATGCTCTTGTGACATAAGACTTGTCACCTAACTATTAGTATCAAATACTAATACTTGGCAGCATCAAACATATTGGTCATGCAATGCCATAATCCTATATGACAATACCTTAACTAGGAACTAATTTTGATGTATTTAAATCAGACTCTGTATTCATATCTACAACTCCTTGCTGATAGAGTCTTGATGTCATAATAAATCACGAGATCTCATTCGACATTTTACATATAATATTTATATATATATATATACGCAACTGTATATGCAAATTGATATAAATATCATTTTATTAATTATAAAATAATTTATAATAAATTATAAAGTTATATATACATAAGGATGATATTCCTAAACCGTATAACATGATTAGTTTTAGGACATATTTCCAACAGAAATGATCACATCGCTATAATGCTTGGTATTCTATGAACCGAGTATTTTGCTTCGAAGAGCCTTGTTAATCCAATTGCCATGGTTAAATTTTAAAAGTTGATTAGCTTGCATGTTAATGCGAATACTATCCCTCAATCCCATCAAAAAATAACTTACTAAAAAGATGAATAATACATTCATCACTTCAAATTTTTAATTTTTAATTTTTAATCTATTACAATAAAAATTATATACTATAAAGACACAACAAGATATTATTAATCAACTCAATCAAATGAATAAAAATATCAAATATAATGTGAACCATATTCACATAAATATTTGAGTTTTGATGAGATAGTGTCAATAATTAATAGAGTATTTTAGAGTTTCTTTTTTAGGATTCTATTCTATTTTATTTTTGTTTAACTTTAATTGTTGTATAGTAATATATTAATATAAAATAAGGGACTCAAATTTCTCAATATCTTATTTATGGAATAAGATGTATGTATTATGATTCCTGACTTCGATGCCCAATCTCTTCTTGTGTTATTATATAGATTATTTTTTAGCAATTTAAGTAATTTTTTTTTAATGGAATTATGGACTATGAATCTTGAAGGACCAATATTGCTCTTTATAAATTACATAGTGAAATTATACTATTCAATCTATTGAAATGTTAATGGTAAATTGTTAGCATCATTTGTATCTATTGAAGACATTGTTGTATTTATTAATTTGAATATTGTGGGTATTTTGAGACAATTTTGGATGAGAATAAATTATTAAAAATAAATAAAAAAGAGTAAAAATGGGTTATTCTGAAGGAGGAATGAGAATAAGAATATTTCTAAATTTTTGGGCAAACTATATTTGTAGGGTAAATTATTGCGTTCTTGAAAACTAGTCAACGAGTTTGACACTGCACACTCGTGACTCTCGCGATGTACTGTTCATGAACGCGACACTACGCATCCGTGCACTGTATAGAAACTCGACAATGCACACTTGTAATTATTCTTGATATACTGTTCATGAGTTTTGTCATTTTTGTATTAAATATAAATGGTCATGTGCAAGTAAAATGTCCGAAAATAATGAATGTAGTCATTTTAAGAAGTTTTCTTAGTTTTTAGTATTTGTTCTTTTATATAAAAAAAAATTGAAAGGTTTAGATATTAAAATAAAGACTGTATATCTACATTGTAGGGAAAGAATGTAAAGACTAATAATTTTACTAATAACACAAATCTAATAGCTTTTTTTCATCTTAATGGTTCTAAATTTTTTTAATGATAAAAGAAAAGGTAGTTGATCTCAAATACGATTTTAGTTATTGTCTCTTATATATATATATATATATATTCCTTTTTAACTCTTTACCAATCATGTCAATTATATGTTTATATTTTCTAAATCATGATGATTAAAATGAATTCTTCAATCATGTGATATGGACTTTAAAAGTGAATTGTGTCTCTTGAAAGAAAAGTTGAAGATATGTGTTTAGCCAATATTGCAATTGCACACACTATTCTTGGAGATAATAAATATTTCTTAAAACAGACAAAGATTAAAATTAAGGTAAATACATCAAGTCCTTCAAACGTGATTGAAAGCCATAGGCAAGTTGAATCAGATTATACATTCGTAATATATTCTAACTTTCTCATTTTTGTTGTATTAGTTTTAAAGATATCCACTAAAATAGATAACATATTTAAGATTTCAAATAAGAATATCATAAAATATTGCTATAATACTTGTGAGTAAAAAGTGCATATTTGAAAAGATTTTAGTCTTCTTGTCTGAGTTGTATTATATAATCATAAAATAAAATTTAGAACTACACAGTAATAAACTAGAAGTTCATTGATCCAAAATATTTATATTATGACATGACCATCTTAGTCACCCTGTATTTACAATGATTCATAGAATTATTAAAAATTATCGCAAACATTCATTGAAAAACAATAAGATTCTAATATCAAATAAGAATATTTGTACCACTTGCTCACAAAGAAAACTATTCTAAAATTGGTTTTAAAGCTTTGTCATTCTTATATACAGTTAAAGGAGACATTTATGGGCAGATTTACCCACCTAGTGGACCATTTCGTTATTTTATGATTTTAATTGGTGCATTTATATATTGGTTATATGTTTGTTTATTATTTACTCGTAATATTTGTAAGAGTAATTTATGGCCTAATCATGCATTAAACTTCTTAAAATTTTCATGCATCACCTGCACAAATTAAAAACATATATAAAGGATCAAGCATACCTTATCTTAGCATGACAAATTGATAAGGAATAAGTTTAAAATTATAACCTCTTTTCAATTTGCACTACCTTAATGCATAGATGTACACATGGCCAAATGGAGAGAAATTTTTTCTTTTTCAATTTCAAGCAAATAGACACGAGCTTCCTTTTCCAATTTATTGAATTGAATTTTAAATCTCATTTTATACTTTGATCCCTTGGCAAATACTTAATTAATTGTGCAAACCATTTGCAAAATCAATAATTACAAAATTTTCTTTTCTTAACCATTAAGGAAACTATTTATATTAGTGTAACATTAATTCATAATTAATTGTGTAAACCATTTACAAAATTAATAATTACAAAATTTTCTTTTCTTAATCATTAAAAAAATTATTTGTATTAGTACAATATTAATTTATAATTAATACAAGGTTATGAAAAATAATTTTTCATAATATTTTGATCCTTGGATAATCAATATAAAAGTATAAAAGGATTAATTCTTTAACAACTTAAAGAATTATTAATATAATATATATATATATATATATATTGTCATGACCGCCTCTCTGAAAGGTGGGCCCTATCTTATGAGAGTCGCTGCGAGATGGTTAAGTTACTATATGCTCAATCAGTTTATGTCATGTCACTTAATAATACCGTCATTTTGACAATAAGGTATAACCATCTTATGTCGAAAGCACCTTAATAACCATGCAATGCATTGTCCATCTATAGCTTCACAATCACGTGAACAATGGCATGTTTAAAGCATAAAACATTTTATTTCTAATAGATTTTGCAAATTGAATGGAAAAGAAATAACTTTGTTAAACATAGTTTAATATTTATGTAATGTTTAAAAATAAAAAGAAGTGAGATAATTATATATATAGTATATTAACAATCCAAAAAGGATAATGAGTACATCAAATGTATAACCGATCCATAGTTATATGTCATAAACAAAAATACTCCATGCCCACAATAATGACATTATACAATAGGTATGCAAACTGGCAACAATTCTACTAAGAGTCTAGATATACCGCGAGTTACTGCTGCGATGCTACGGAGGAGTCT
This sequence comes from Cedrela odorata, assembly GCA_035584115.1. Classification (NCBI taxonomy): domain Eukaryota; kingdom Viridiplantae; phylum Streptophyta; class Magnoliopsida; order Sapindales; family Meliaceae; genus Cedrela; species Cedrela odorata. The sequence goes on from JAXCLQ010023913.1 coordinate 16,566, forward strand.
GGTAGCTGGGACAGACCTGCAAAACTAAGAACTGTAAAGCAGTGAGCTAATAAGCCCAGTGAGTAGGTCTTTTGACCTATACTCCAAAATACCTCAGTAACGTAATAAAAATATATCTCAGTCATATAATTACAGTAAAACGCCATATAACATAGCATAGAATCTTGATTCTCAACTGTTAGACTATCTTCCTCACAAATAAATCTCAATTACTCCATTCTCTCTAAGGCTTTAGCCCGCAAGGATGGGACTCCGATACTCTTATCGACTGTTGGGCTGTCGTTTGCAAGAATTGGCATCAAAGTATGACCGATATTGGGTCCTAAACACTCCCATTCTCTCTAGGACCATAGCTCGCAAGAATAGACACTCAATACCCTATCCTTTCTAAGGCCATAGCCTGCAAGAATAGGTATTCAACACCTTATTCTCTCTAAGGCTGTAGCCCACAAGAATAAGCATCAAGTATGGTCGATATTGGGTTGTCGCCTTGAGAGGACCCTCACATACCCTATCATCATCATAGACCCTCACGCATCACTATCATCATTACACAAAGTTCACAACTCATATCCGCTCACACATGTGTTATACATTTTTAATTAATCAATTAATATGTCATTTAGACATTTTATCAAATACTTGGTATGCAACCAACATGCATACCTATAATTTAAACAATTTTATAATTTAGACAATTTGATAATATGATAAGACTTATGATTACTTAGGCATTTCATTGAATACTTGGGAGTACCAAGAAATCATAAACCAATATTACCAAAACTTTTAATTATACAATACTTAATATTACAATTATTCACTATCACCAATTCTTACTAACAACCTATATATCACATTATTCAAAACATAACTTTCAAACCAAAAACTACCAAAATTTAATTAATTGTAAACCCTATTCATTCTACCCTCATAAATTTAAGAAAAATTAGATTTTATAGTGAAAAACTACTCACCAAAAGTTTATCCGACCTTTACAAGGCAAAAATTCTTATTTTTGATGTTGAATTGCAGAAAAATCAAACATTTTGACAAAAGCTATAGTAAATTTTGGATGCTGTTTTAGCACTGTTCAGATGACTTTTCTGGCAGTCTAAGACCAGAATCTGATTCTCCTTGTCAACATAAGTCCAATGGTGCAAATGGTACATCAATCCGACGTGTGTACGCAAAATTATGACCAAAACTATTTTTTCTCTCTCACTCTCTTCTCTTCCTTCTCTCTATCTTTCTCCCCTCTCTTTGAAAATGCACACAACCATATTTATAGCTATTAGGAGCAAAACTGTCATTTTGGATAACTTGTTATTTCGGGTCAAGAATGTTATTTCTCATTTCGTTCTGTGTCCCAACCTACATTTCGCGATCTATCTCCATAGTAGACTTCATTTTTTACCTTCGATTCATTTATGAGATTTTTACAAAAAACGTCGTAACTTTATCATTCTTTACCCAAATTAAGTATAGTTTTCGGCATTAGAAATTAAGTCTTTTTTTTTTTTACACATTTAGCATAAAGTGCCATAACTCTCTCAATACTTATCCAATTTGAGTGTCATTTGTGGCATTGGACTCCACACATCATAAACTTCCTTCTAATCTCAAAGCGAATGGAAAAATATGCTCTTACAAATAGGCCACTTTGGAAATCAAGCCAATTTTTTTTTATATATTTAGCGTAAAGAGTCATAACTCTCTCATACTTATCTAATTTGAGTGTCGTTTGCGGCATTATAACCTAGACATTACAAGCTTTCATTTAGTATTAACCAGCATAAATTTTGATATTACTACAGTAACTATTTATAAATTACTAAAATACCCCTAATCCTATTTTTATTTACTTTACGCCTAAATTAACATACTAATCATATATTTACTATTATACCTTACAAATTTTAAATTTGGGTTGGGTTCCACACACACACACATATATATATATATTTCAGGCCCATATTACCCCAAAAAGTACTAGCCCTCGTCTGGATAATATTTAATTCTCTCCTATAGTTTCCTAATGCACAATGATTTTGGTGTGACCATAAAGGTTCATTGTAGGTTAGCCATGAGTTATATCTAAACTCTTTGAATTTGAACTATTCAACAAACTTAACGACTGTGGGTAATATCTAGTAATGTGTCACAGACCCTAAACCATAATGAGGAATTTCTTCATCAAACCTTACTCTAATTATACATAGTATGTGAATAAAATCTTTATGTTGTCTAATCCTAATTGAGGAATGGTTCATGGATGTCAAAACCCTAATCTCAATTCTTCGACGAAATGTTGATCAATATGTTATAAACTCTCCAACACGAACTCTTCATGTGATTTTTTTTTTAATTTAAAATTTACTCTAGCCAGAAACTTTTAATTTCATATATTTATTAACACTTGTCTACGAACTCGACCTAGCAAAAATCAGTGGAAACTCTCACTTTAATTATCGAGCCAATGTATCCTATCTTGACCATCATCTAAAGGATTAAATGAATAACGTATAACCAAACCAGCTTTTATAAATGATATGGCTAGTCCTGTATATATACACTATATGAACTATGTGTATCCATAAGCTTTGACTTTGATGTCTCAAGTAAGAAGATCACTCTGCAAACTAATACAGTCTAACGATAAATCATTGACTTCATGTATACCACATGATTTATCGTTCTTTGGTCACATTTGACAAATAAATCTCTAACTATTTCTCTATACTAATATCTTTATAACATGACTCTCATTGTCACCCGTACTAATATCATCTCATAATATTAATCAGTGGCATATAGTATGCCTACTATATGATATAACTGCTCAATCAATATCACGTCTATAGGGAATGACTTTGATAATTTTATTTAACTACTAAATAAATTATTTAGACAATTCACATATATATTTTATTATATAGCACGATTCAATAAAGAAAGCAGCTTATTTATGTGAATAAAGAACTCTTCTTTTATTGATAATATAAAATAATACAAGATCCATAACCTTGAACCTGACAATACGAATGGATTATAAGATATATACTAACAATCTCCCACTTGCACTAAAGTCATTCACTATTATATCTTATACCCATTTTCTTAAGACGTAGGTCTAGCTACTTTAATGTTATCGCCTTAGTAAGTGGGTCAGCGACATTATCCACTAAAGCTATTTTCTGTACAAGAATATCTCAACTCTAATCAATTTTCTCAAAATATGATATTTACGTTGATTATGTTTAGACTTTTGGTGTGTTCTTTGTTCCTTTGTTGTATAATAGCTTTGGTATTGACATAGAACATGGTTATCGGATAACATATGTTAGGAAGGACAACTAGTTCAAATACGAACTTGCGTATCTAAACAACCTCTTTTGCTGCTTCTAAAGTAGCAATATATTCAACTTTTGTAGTGGAGTCCATTGTCGCCATTTGCTTAGAGTTTTTCACATTTGATAGCACCTCTATTACATATAAAAATGAATTTGAATATAGACTTTCTATCATCCACATCTGATTGAAAGTTAGAATCTGAATATTTCTGAATGTTCAAGTCTTGATATCCATCACTCATAATCAAATCCTCAGTTCTTCTTAAGTACTTAAAAATTGATTTTATTGCCAACTAATATTTCTCTCATGGATTAGCTTAATATCTGCTCGTAACACTTACAACATATGTTATATTAAGTCGTGTACACAGCATTGCGTACATAAAACTACCTATAGCTTAAGCATAAGGTACAGTACACATTTGTTGCGCTTCTTCATCGGTATTTAAACCTATAATTTAGTGAGATATATATTGTGACTGAAGGGTAATAAACCTCTCACAGAGTTCTACATGTTAAACTTTTTCAACATTTTCTAAGATAATCTTATTACCCTTTTTGCTTTATCTCTATAGATACGAATTCCAAGAACATAGGCAGCTTCTACCAAATTTTTCATAAAGAAAGTTATGGATAACTAGAGTTTTACCTTAGTCATCATGCCCATGTCATTTTCCATTAGTAATGTCACACCCCTGCCTATGGGATTTACATGTGACAACTGCCATAGACTCTCGAGACACATTCTTATATCTGAACATATCCCCAGGCCTATAAGGCTAATTGGGTACCTGCACCCTGTATACTCATTTACATGCTTCTCAAAACAAGTTCTAAAACAGTACATAAACACATTCATATAAATATGTCTCTCTGAGACAGTTTCCAAATCATCCCATCATGGGCATATATTTAATTTAAGATACATGTAAAATACTTATTAAATTACATCACATCTGTTCATAATTACATATATAAAACAGTTTTATAAAAGATACCTAGTGAACTAATCTGTCCAAGTCTATGAGTTGAGAGTATTAACTGTAGTTGAAGGCATTACACCCTTTATTGATTATCAACACTTGCGTAATACACTTCTTAATCTCGATCTCCTGAAGATTAGGAGGTTGAGGGGGAGGGGGGGTGAGTATATGGGGATATACTCCGTGAGTGGACAAAAATACAGTTTAATAAAATAATTGTTAATGCATATAAAACAATTCTATATTAATAAAACTTCTATTCTCTATAATTACCTTGGCTATGGTAATCTCGAGACAGTCAGTGGGCTTTATGCAAAGAAAACAATGTTTATTTGTTAAAATATATTTTTTTAATATAAGAAAAGCATGCACATTTTCAAATCTGCCCATCACTGACATTTGCATCAAGTAGTCATGTGGTGATATTTATGACTGTCTCCAACAATCCCACAGACAGGCAACTCCTTATCATCATATCCACCCATATAACTGCCTCACCTGCGGCGCACTTACCTAGGCGACTTCTCATAGGTCCGTCTTTAGGCTACTACCCTGTAACTACAGTCAAATACAACTCTTGGCTCTCCTGGCCATATCACTATTACAATGCCACAAGCATATTTATATATTTATATATATATATATATATAGATTCAAAATCAATTCATTTCATTCTCAATGTCAATATAAATATACATTTTCAATTTCAAATCAGGCCTCCTAGCCACTCACATATTAAATTAATAATAGGCCATCGCATGTATTTCAAATCAACAATAAATAACTATTACTTAATTCATAAAATAGTAAGTCCACAAAATAATTTAAAAACATAAAAATATGTTTAAAATCCACTCACAACTAAAGAAAGGTTAACACTCCCATAATTATTTCTCATGCCAACTAGGTTCCATTCCCGAGTTCTCGATACCTAATATCACACATGTGTAACCTTATGAATTTTAATATTCCAAATAATTAATAAATGCACAAAATGTGATGTTCATATATAACTTGTCCATAATTCCTTAGTTTGACACATACGCATTACCAAACTTACTAATCGATGCCATTTAGCCGATTTCCAGCATTAAAATCCCATGGCCATTAATATTTTTAGTTTCATATTCATGTCTAAGGCGACTATGCCTATTCTCAACAACATTCAACGCATATTTATATGTATATATATATATATATATATATCGCCATAAAAATCCCTTTTACCGTAATTTCCAAGTAATTCATATTTTCGACTAATATCCACGTATATATTTTTAATAATATAGTCTTACGATGTCAATTATCTTTTTACAACATAATTCCACAAAAATCTATATTTTCGGCAATTATGAACGTAACTATTTTAACGACAAATCATTGTATATTTGTCGTCAAATATTTCCAATCATTACTATAGAGCACTAATTTATATTACCTATACAAAATCAAACTCAAATTTCTAGATGAACAACAAAATACAAATTTCAATATGCTTATAATCCTAAAATCATCCTTAAAATAAGTTACTCGACTTACCGGTTACTTGTTTAAGCCCCTAAAAACCTCAATTTATAGTTGAAACATAAAAGCCCCAAATTTGAGCCAAAACCCATTTTTCTTCTTTGCTTATTCTTGCGTTTTCTAGCCCTATATTGGTATCAAATTAAAGAGAAGTTGACGGAGAGTCATTTGGTGGCAAAAATTTCAAATTTAATCAGAAGAAAAATAAAAAATAAAAGAGAGAAGTGAGAGAATGTTATTTTAGAGAGAGAAAATAAATTTAAGAGTTGTTTTAGAATGAGAGAAGTTTAAAGACACTATTGAGGGCTTGGATATATATAGATAAAGTGTTAAAAGTTTAAAATGCCCACAAAATCCTTGAAAAATTTTGAAAAAAACTAGATTTTTAAGATGAACAGTACTGTAAATAGTGTGCTATATTGTCCTAAAAACAACCTTACTGCTGGTCGACCGGTTTCCAAATTCGGTCAATCGAATTGTTACAGTACCCTAACATTACTTCTACCGGTCGACCATTTTCAACTCCGATCGATCGTTTTCGGTGCTACAGTGACTACTATAATGCCTTGCTATAGTATCCGATTTTTAACTATTTAAAAATCTTGCAATTTAATTCATGAAATTTTATAATTTGTCCCTTTTTCAGTTTTTGAAAAATACAACTAAATCTATATTAATTATTTCCTTAAGTCAACTTAAGTTCTCCTAAGTCTCGTTAATGTGTCAAATAAATATTAAATCATGCATGTATGATACTGAATATCCTTAAATGACCATTTTACCCTTGTGTTCGAAGAACAAAGTTTACAAATAATATGTCACCTATATATAATATAAGAAACATGATGACATGATTTTTAACCCATTTATAAACACATGGTTCATCTAGGTTCTTTTCTCAAAACTAAACGATTTGATCACCTCATTAAATCGTAAATTCTAGCTTTTAAAAGTTTGCTTCAATCCATAAATGGATTGATACAACTTGCATACCTTATTTTTATTTATAGTGGATACAAAACCTATGAGCTACTACATATAAATATTTTCCTCAAGATATTCGTTGAGGAATGCGATTTTTACATCCATCTGTCAAATTTCATAATCATGGTATGCTGTAATATTTAGCATAATATAGATGAACTTATCATAGCCATGGGCAAGAAGGTTTCCTCGTAATTCAACCCCTATTTCTGAGTATACCCGTTGCTACTAGCAGGGCTTTATAGGTCTCTATCTTGACATCCTTACCAATCTTTCTCTTGAAGATCCACTTGCAGTCAATAAAAATAATTTCTTCTAGTAGATCGACAAGTGTCTAGACTTCGTTGGTATACATGGATTGAATTTTAGAATCCATGGCTTCCAGCTAGTTTCCTGAATCTCTATCTAGGATAGCTTCTAAGATGATCACCATAATCAATTTCTCCCACTATGAACGATTCAAAATCTTCCTCATGGAGAAATCTGTATTGTTCTAAAGGTCACGATACTCTAGAAGATTTTTGAGCTGGAATTGGGACTGAGGTATGCTGACTAGACTATCTAGCATCAGCATCGCCGATTTGAGCCTCTAAGAACCCTTTCTTAAGCTTAATTTCTCTTTCCACTCTACTTTCTTCTAAGAATTCTTCTTCTAAGAAGTAAGTATTTCTACTGATCGAAACTCTTAGATCAAAAGGGAAGTAAAAATAATATCCTAAACAATCATTAGGATATCTAATAAACTGGTCTTTCTCTGATTTTACATCCAACTTATCAGTGTTAACTAGCTTAACATAAGTTGGACAACCCAAAATTCTTATATATTTGAGATTGAGTTTCTTTCCACTTCATATTTCTTACAAAGTCTTTTGGACTGATTTTGACTGGACTTTGTTAAAAATATGCACAACAGTCTGTAGCGTATATTCCCATAAATACATTGACAAGTCTGTAAAATCACCATTCATCGCACCATATTTAATAGGATACAATTCCTTCTTTTTACTACACCATTCAACTGTAGTGAATAAGGAGGAGTAAACTAGAAAATAATGTTATTTTCTTTCAATAACTTTTGAAACTCTATATTAAGGTATTTCCTTTCATGATCTAATCATAGAATTTTAATATTATTTTCAGTTTGGTTTTCTACTTCATTCTTTAAACTTTTCAAAAGATTCATATTTTTATTTTATCAAATACACATACCCATACCGTAACATATCATCGGTAAAGGTAATGAAGTACTTAAATCCTCTTTGAGCCTTGGTATTAAATGGACCACACATATTCATATGTATAAGTTCCAACAGTTTCTTTGCTCTCTCGCCTTTACTATTAATAGGCAATTTGGTCATTTTCCCTTGAAGACATGATTCATAGGTTGGACAGAGTTCTAAACCTAGTGTACCTAAAAGACCACTTTCTCTAAGCTGATTCAATCGACGCTCCCCGATATGACTTAATCTATTATGCCATAGATATTTAGGATTTGAATTATCACGAATTCTTTTATTAGTAATAGCTTTTATTGAATAACTATTATTTAATTCAATGACATACAAACCATTCATATTTACTGCTCTACCAACTAATATATTTCTCAAAAGTATCAAACATTCATTTCTACTAAACTGTTCATCGTAACCACATGTATATAGTACAGAAACAGAAATAATATTTTTGGTTGTTGTAGCAAAATACAATACATGGTCTTATATCAAAATATGCCCACTGGACAATCGTAGCTAGCAAGATCCTGTGGCTTTGACAGCAATTGTTACTCCATTAGTCATCCTCAAAACAATCTCGCCTCTCGATAACGTAGAACTATTTTGCATTGCCTACAAAGAGACACAAATATGAGATGTAGCTGCTGAATCTAATATTCAAGAATGATGATCAAAAATAAAATTTATTTCATAATCAATCATAAAATAGCTATACGTACTTGCTTTAGCCTTTCTAAGACTGTCAAGGTATAGAGGATAATTCCTCTTGCAATGTCCTTCTTTCCCACAATGAAAACACTCTCTCTTTGTTTTAGGTTTCTTAGCCTTAAAGACAGTTTTCTTAAAGCCCTTTTTCTTTAGACCAACTTTTAGCCCTCACTGTTGTGACTTCTTTGACTTACTACTACTCCTATTAGTAGAGGTCATGTGGACATCCTTATGTCTTTTCCCTATGGAGTTTTGTCCATAAAATTCTTAAGCTCATTGAGCAACTTAGAAAGTGTTCGCTCAATCATGTTTAAATTATAATTAGTTATAAACGATTTATAACTAAAGGGAAGGGACTGAAGAATCAGATTCACTTTAAGGCAGTTACGCATAACCACCCTATAAACGTCCAACTACCATATTTGATTTATCATCTTAATGACATGGTCATCAGGGGGCAATCCTTCCCTGAGCCTTATACTAAAAAGGAAAGTGCAACACTTATACTTCACCACTCAAGTATTCTTGTGTTTCATGTGGATATCCTTGTTCATTGAGCCTAACATGTAACTTCAAACTCCCCGATTATCCTCCTTTTATTTTTCCAATGCCTCATGATCCTTCGATGAAGCATTGTCATCAATATCGAGTGGCATATATGCCTTTAAAACATAATCCATTTTTTCAAAATCTAGAATAATTCTGAAATTTATGAGCAAATCTTTAAAATTGGGCCCCTTCAACGTATTGTTATTCAAAATGTATAAGAGAGTATTATTGGTAGCCATTTTTGTATTTTGTTAGAATATCACAATTTTTTTGAGTTTTCTGAAAAGAAACAGAAAATGATGTGTTAGTGATCTGTATTATAATAAATCAAACAATTGAATTATAATAATAATAATAAAACACTTTAACTATTATTATAAAATGCTAATCATATTAGCTCCTATTATTTAATTTGAATCCCACACTCCCTAGGTTAGGATCCAAAATTTATGTTAGAGGTTTTTTTTTTTTTATTAAAATTAGTAGGGAATCGATTTCTTATTAAAATTAATCAATCTCACATAATAGAAATCTTGGCCAATTAATATCAATAAATAGGAAACTCTTTCCTTTTACATCACCATGCAGGATTTGATTCATTTTCTTTTGCTCTAATTTCGAATACCTCACTTAATAGAAATTTTGGTACCCTAATTCAGTTAAATCCAAACGATTATGCTTTCTTAAGATATTATTCTCATATCTTTCTCACATTTTAGAATCTTAGTCAAGATAAAAATAATACCAAATAACCAAATAATTGAATTCAATTACATACATCTCATATCCCTCACATTTTAGAATTTTGAGATAATAAAATGTATGTCAAATAATTCATTTGTTATCCCACCATGGGAGGAAATGATTTAATAATTTGTTATTAGAGAGTTATGATGCATTTTAACTACATATGTGTCACACATGTGTTATAATATTAATGCATATTTTAAAATGTGTTTTTCAGAAAAATACATGCTAATATTAAACACTTTAATATTTTATTATTAATAATATTTATTTAATATTTGAACAAAAATTATTAATTTTTATTCACAAAAAAATATTTATTCATCTCATGAACAAATATTTTATCATAAATAATATTTATTCAATATTATTAAAAGCTTTAAAGTATATTCATTAACAATTTAAAATTGTTATGAGCGTATAACACTTACACGTTAGAAAAATAATTTTTCTGATTTGCTCGTAATATTTTAATTCCTTGTCTCCCAATAATTTTTTTTCCCGGTGTATATGCGTTGGTTTTTCTTGTCTTATAAGAATTATTGGTTTGTGAATGTATGGAAATCAATCAAACCATAATCCACGTTGTGCTTGTTTGAGTTTATTAATCGGCGAAACAAAGTGAATTAGTGAAACTAAGCCAATGGATCATTGATCACGTTAACTTAACACATTGACATGATTAATGTCTCCAACCAATTAAACTAGTAACATTTACTAAATGTGATCGACAAATTAAATTTGTCACACTTGTTGTTTAATGTTTTGTTTTTGTACATATACATTACTACACATATCTATATACATAACATGCATTAACATGTATTAATGCATATATTAAAAATGTGTAACCAATGCATGCATATACATCAAATATATACACATACACTAAGTTAAATGTATAATTAATTTATGCATATCAAAATACACATATACATATGCATTTAATCAAATTAAATACATAAACAAAACATTAAACTATATACATGAATTTAAACAATTTAAATACATTTCCTACACAATTCAAAATTGCATATAAGCACCAAGCAAACAAATTCATCATATGAACATACAACAACATTTTGTTGCCAATTACATAAACTATGCTATATTATGGTGAAAATGGACACAAAACCTTTTAATGTACATTTTTCCATATTCACACATATATGCCAATCTCATCGCATATATGTTTTCAATGCACAAACACTTGATACATTAGCATGTTTAACACACTTAAACATATTATGGCATAATGGAAACACATTTTCCATAACCAACACAACATGGCCAAGTTTATGGAATTAAGGAAAATTCAACATTTTCCATCACCATTTATCCATTTGTATGTTAATTCACATAATTAGCACATTAAAGCAAAATGAAAAACAATTTTTCATCATGCCCTTCACCTTGGCCGAATGCACTCACCATGGAATCCAATCCAATAGTCATCAAAAGAATCACATTGTTGGCAATTATACATGTCACATGCAACAATTAAACCAACACTTCTATAATTGATCAATTTGACATCCAATCAAATTAGACATCAAATGACCATTTAACAACACTTCAACCAAGGGTTCATCATCACATGAAACATCAATTGAACACTTCAATTGCATGGAAAAAGAAACAATTTTTCTCCACCAAAACCCACCATGGCCAAAATCATCACAACCTTGCGTCCTTTTGATTTCCACCAAAATCAAGCAAATCAACGCCCAAATCAAACACCTTAACATGCTTTGATACCATTTGTAAGAGTGATCTATGGGTTAATCATGCATTAAAGCTCTTAAATTTTTCATGCATCACATGCACAAATTAAAAACATATATATAATATATGTTAAAATCAAGCTAAATGATAAAGTATACGTTGTCTTACCATAATGAATTGATGAAGAATAAGCTTAAAACTATAAGCTCTCTTTAATTTGCACCACCTTGATGCATGGATGGAAGCATGGCCAAATGAAGAGAAATTTTTCTTTTTCAATTTCAAGCAAATGGACGTGAGCTTCTTTTTCCAATTTATTGAATTAGATTTTAAGTCCCATTTTATACTTGGACCCCTTGGCAAATCCTTAATTAACTGTGCAAATTCTTTGCAAAATTAATAATTAATAATTTTATTTTTTTAACCATTAAGAAAACTATTTGTATTAGTGCAACATTAATTCATAATTAATACAAGGTTATGAAAAATAATTTCCTATAATATTTTGGTCATTGGATAATCAATATTATCCATTGAGCGTATAATTTACATTAAATTACATAAAAGTATAAAATGATTAATTCTTTAACAACTTAAAGAATTTTTAATATATATATGTATATGTATATGTATATATATATATATATGTATATGTATTTATGTATATGTATATGTATATGTATATATATATATATATATATATATATTTCGGCCCTATATTAGCCCGCAAGGTGCTAGCTCTCATTTAGATAATATTTAACTCTCTTTCTCATAGCTTCCTAATGCATAAGAATATTAGTATGACCATGAAGGTTCACTGGAGTCGTATTCGAACTCTTTGGATTTGAACTATTTAGTAAACTCAATGATTGTGGGTAATATCTAGCAATGTGTCATAGCCCCTAAACCACAATGAAGAATTTTTTTATCAAACCTTATTCTAATTATACATACCATATGAATAAAATTTTTTCGTTGTCCAATCCTAATCGAGAAAGAGTTTATAGATATCAAAATCCTAATCTCAATTCTTCAACTAAATGTCGATCAATACGTCATGAACTTTTCAACACAAAGTCTTTGTGTAGGTTTTTTTTAAAAAAAAAAAAATTTGCTATGAACAGAAACTTTTAATTTAAGATATTTATTGATACTTGTCTATGAATATTATATTTGCTAGATTCCTAGCACAAATTATCCTAGAAGCATGCTAGTTATAATATAGATTTATTATTGTAGTAGTATATGTCAATGACACGAATATAATTGAAACTCTTGAAGAACTTCTAAAAATTAATTAATACTTGAAAAAAGAACTTTAAATGAAAGAATTGGGAAAAACCAAATATTATCATAGCCTACAGATCGAGCACAAATCTAACATAATATTTTTCCATCCATTTGCCTATGCTAAAAAGATTTTAAAAAGTTCCAATGTGGATAAAGTTCATCCGTTAAGGATTCCTATGATTGTTCGGTTTATAAAGCCTAAAAATGATTTATTTCACCTTAAAGAAGCTGAAGAAGAGATATTTGATTCATAAATACTGTATCTCAAAATTAGTGCTATCTTGTATTTAACACAATGTACCATACCCAATATAGTTTTTTAGTGTGCTTGTGAGCCATATTTAGCTCTACTTACTTAAAAATATTGGAATGACATTAAACACAATTTTTGTTACCTTTGTAGAATGATAGATTTGGGATTATTTATTTTAATGAACCAACATAAAATTCAAAACTTATTGGTTATGCAAATGTTGACTGTGTTTTTTATCCAATAAAACTCATTCACAAATATGATATATTTTCACTTACAATAATATAACTGTTATGCAAAATCACAAGTGTACGAGTTGAACAAGTAATAAAGTGATGAGATAAATATCGTCTTACGAGAATTGTTGTAAATTAATTCCCAAGACTTAACATAACCCAGATTTTATTTGGCTAATGATATTTGATGGATAAACAATTAAAAGTAAATGCAAATAAAATAAATGTGATTAAATTAATAGGCTAAAAACTCTAGGGTTATGATTTCACCTTCACTAATTAG
>JAXCLQ010023954.1:0-12364 GCA_035584115.1 Cedrela odorata
ATTTGGATTTGGATTTGTTAGCCAACTGTGGGGCATTGTGGTCCAAATTTGATATTTGTTTTGTCCCATCGTACTGCCCTTTTTATTAACGGTTGGTATTTTACATTTGAACTTTCCTGGAAAATAGACCCGTTACTATACCATCTATATTTCCATCTTATAAAGTTTGGGATAATAATATACAAGTTCTGAATTATTATTATTATTATTTAAAAATTATGTAAAATGTTGGTTATCCCTGAGGTTAATTATCGCTTACTTTCTATTATTTAAAAAATACTTTAATACTTTCTTGCAAAATTTATTATTGTGCCACTCGCGAATATTTTTAAATAGTAAAAAGTAAGTGAATAACTTATTTAATATAAATGACACGAGTGTACTGTACATTTTTCGATTTATATGCAATAATATATTTTTTCAAATATATTTGTTTCCTGATTATCAATTGCTTGACACAATTAAATTTAAAAATAAAATAAATTTAAAACTATTTATTAATTTTTATGATATCTAAAAATTCCAAAGGATTCAAAGGTATATAGTGATTAACATTTCCAAGCATATTAATTTGTTCTAAGAGATTTAAAGGCATTTACCAATTAGTATTTTCAAAGGTATTAATTTATCCCATTATGCTATCTAACACATGCCAAAACTTGAGGATTTAAATTCTTTCATTTCCTCCAATGTATGATTTATATTTTCTTCTACAACTTGTCTATGGTTTTGCCATTCTTCAAACATTTTTAATGCTTTATTCCAACATGGTCGAGGGCCATAAATACCTATTCAGAGAGTTTCGCGGCATAGGCGAGAAAATAATTTTTACCCTCAACTAAAACTTGAGAAAAAAATTAATTTTTTTTATGCATTTAGCGATTGGTTAATAAATAAACTTATTCATTTCATTATATAATGTCACGACTCAAATTTAGAGTTCATTCATGATAATTAATACAAACTTTTATAACATATTCTATATACCTAGAATGAACCAAGAGAGTCTGTAAGGCTTTTTTATTCACTGTCAATCATAAAAACCTAAAAATAGTTTATAAATCATAATTCTCATCTATAAGATCATTATCAAAGAATTAATTATTTATGATCAAATCATTCAAATACATATTAAATAATTGAGGTTGAACGTACATAAGTAATTATATAAATCATTTAATTTACAAATACATTACAAAATTCAATTAACATTATTTAGTGAAACAAATACATAATTGAGTCAAGAGAAGTCCACCCAAAGCGCCAAAGGATCTCTACTATTATCACTAGCTCAATGACTACTAACGCGCCTAACCTGAAAACTGAAATGGATGAGGGGTAAGTATACAAATATACTCAATAAGTAAATAAAATACACACAAATATACATACATATACACGTATTTTCAAATTTTAGATATTGTGATTTACTTTACAATATACTCAAAAGAGTATATGTACATATTCGTTTTATCAAATGATCGAAAAATAGTTTACAAGTTTGCATACAATTTTAAATAAACAAACCGAACTGATCATACTTTTTAAACCACTACCTTAGCCGAGATAATTTTGAAAACCATTAGTAAGTCTTTCATGCATAAAATCATATGCAATATATTTTTATCAAATAGAAAATATTTCTCATACTTTATAAAATTATTTATTTCTGCAAAGCATGCAATTATAAAAATATTGTTCAGCTCACTAATGTTGGTTCTGAGTAGTTACTTAATGATACGAGTGACTGTTCTCGTCATATCTATTAAATCTAAGATATCATTATTAAGTCGCTATAACTTTCTATAGAGTATCTAAATCCGCACATTCATGCACGGTATACAGTGAGCTTGCCATGAACATTCTCTTTTATATTAGTCACATTGCGGCTTCACTCATTTATGCGACCTCTCAATAGGTTCATTCATAAGCTACATTCTTGTAGCTACAGTAAATAAATAGGCTCACTAGCCATATAATAATATTCGGCCTTACCGACCTCATCATCAATATACATGCATTTATCAAATTATTTTCAAATAACGATTATAAATCATATAAATCAACAATATTTCAACATATATATCAAATAATTTATTAACAGTAGACCACTTAAATAAAATATCTCAATATCAGTGTAAATACATATAAACAATTTCATTTCAAATATTACTTTAATCATAAAATAATATGTCTAATATACAAGCATACATATATGTACAACATATTTATATTTACATATTTATGTATATATAAATTACTCACTACAATGAGAGGGTAATCACTTTCACTAAGGGTCTTTGCGCCCAATAGATCTTTCTCCTAAATTCTCGGAGCTTAATACCACACATATAAAATCATGAATTTCACGATTCAAATGATTAATATAAATGCAATAAATATTATACTTGTGGAAAATATGACTAAAATTCTTTAGTTTGACATATGATACATTTCTCGAAGCTTAATTAACGGAAATCATTTATCTGATTTCTAACAATAAAATTCTATGACCAATTTATTTCAAATTCTCATTTTCATTTAAACCAAATATACACTCTTCTGTCTAAGCAAACATGTACTGTTTAGATTAAAGCCACAATAGCAAACAAGTATTGTTTAGATCAAAATCACTGTAGCATATTCAAATTCACTGTATCATCAAGAAAAAAACACTTCAAATCCTCCCAAAAAAATACTTCAATTAACGCAAAACCAACACAATCTAACATTTTCTACACAAAATTAATATAAATCATCATGAATAGTAACCCAAAAATTTTAATGTATTCAAAATTTTAAAATCAATTTTCTAACAGGTTAATAAGTTTACTGATAATTTGTAGAAGTCGGTAAAAACCTTTGATTGCTGATTAAACGGAAAAATTTTTAAATTTTATTCGAAACCCAAATTTTCCTTCTTATTTACCTTTACTGTTTCTAGTCTAAATTGGCACCAAATCAAAGATTGAAGGATGAATAATCACTTGACAACCAAAATTTGAAAAAAAAAAAAACTAAAGGATTTGAAGAAATTTGGTCAAAATCAAGAGAGAGAAACGATTTTTGTTTTTAAAGAAAAAGAGAGAAGAATGAAAAACAAATGAAGAATGGGTGTTTTATAGAAATAAATAAAAAGTCTAAAATACCCTTAATAAGTTTTAGAAATTTCGAAACTGCTGTATGCGTAAGATGACATACTGAAACCCAAAATACTCGATTTACTCATATCATGAAATAAATTAAATTCAATTAAATCTCAATAATGTTTCAACTAACCATAAACAATGCATGTGTGAAAATAAAAGTTATACAATGACTATTTTAATCATATGTTCAAGAAATATAGTTTACAATACATAGTCATAGACAATAAGCAAATGAACATGCCAAAAAAAAAAAAAAAAGCTATGACTTTTGCTATTGGTAGCATTTGAGAAATTATTAAAAAAATGCGGTACATCTTGATTGAAATTATAAGTTAAAATTTTTGGAGTCTCGCTTTAACTCCACGAAAACATGTTGAAGAACTAAAATATAACATTCTTTTTAACACACACACACACATTAACTCCACTAAAACATGTTGAACTAAAATGTAACATTCTTTTTAACACACACACATGCTTGATTTTACATCTTCTGAGCTCAATCCAAATTTTTCTAGATTGTAAAATGTTTTCCTCTTTTGTTAGTTCTTCAACTTGTTTTAGTGAAGTTAAAGTGTGCCTCTAAAAATTTTAACTATGTATCGCATTTCTTAGTAATTTATGACAAATATAACATTCTTTTTAACACACACACACACACACACTCTTTTTAACACATACACACGCTTGATTCTACAACTTCCGAGCTCAGTCCAAATTTTTCCAGATTGTAAAATGTTTTCCTCTTTTGTTAGATCTCTCTGGCTATTATGTCAAGAACTAAAATAATTATTTAATATAAATGACCACATTATGTTCTTGTTTAAGAAAATTTAATAAGTCAAGAACTTAAATATTGTCGTATAGTTAAATTGTAACTACAATTAGACAAATTGATTGAATTATTTTGTTAGTACTCATTCAAAAGAAAATGTGTTTGGTATGGTCATTTTCAAATCCGCATACGATAAAATAGTATGAGTAGTCTTGTGAATCATATCGTATTTAAATTGTATTGTATTTTTTTCTTAACTACAATACAATATATGTGTCATTCCAGAATCACAGTGTCCTATTTTTAAATTAACTTACACGGAAACAGAGAAAAGACATTATGAATTGGAATATTTGTCGTGTAATGTAATTATGTGGCTATCAGAAGCAAGACACATGTACAACAGTAAATGTTTCAGAATCTCAAACTCATTGGTCGAGAATGGTGTTGCTTTTGACTCCATTATTTCTTCTTTATCCACCATTTAGCCGCATCCGATCTTCAGAACAGTCCACGCTCTGACATCTCTATCACCTTACTATGTTTTATCTTCAAGGAACATCTTCTTTCCTTCCATAATCATCAATATTTTACCCTAAAATTAAGCTTCAATGTCCACCTCGAAGTCAACAAAGCCATGGATTTTGCAGCAAAACCACGGAGAAACTTGGTCTTCATGTTGCACCAAACCAAATCTCTGCAACTACAGCTACCAGAAGAGAAGAAATATCTTCCATCATAGCCTAACAGTGAAGGGAAAAGAAGGGTTGGTGGTGAAAGGCTGCTGCGGAGTGAGCGGTGGGGAGAAATTTTATGGTATTTCAGAAGAAGATGTTGGGTTTGTGGAATTATTCCGGGAAGCTCAGCCTTATATTAATATGCACAGCGGCAGTACATTTGTTGTTGTATTATCAGCAAAAATTGTTGCCAATCCCTGCTTTAACAGCATACTCGAGGTTTGTTCTCTCTCTTCTGTATATAATGATGATAATTAACACTTAATTACACATTTATTAAGGGGTTTATAAGATGGTTTATTAATTAAAATCAGTAATTTCTTTTAATTTTATCACTTCAATTATACATAAATATGTTCTCTTTGTTTGGTTTTAATTATACAAAGAGAATCAATCTTAATAGCCCAGGTTACATAAAATAGCATATACCATTTATAAACTAAAGAGATAATAACATCAAGATCCCTAAATTTTTTCAATTTTACAAATACAATTATAATTTATTTATTTATAATAAATAGGTCTTCAATTCTTATTAAAATAACAATATTGTATTTGAACTTTAACTTTACTAATTTTAAAACTGTATTCATAAGTTTTAATCAAATTAAGAGTAATTTGATATGTTTACTCCCAAATTTTATAATTTAGAAATTATAATTTTTTTTAACGAATAAGATATGTTTGAATATTTTTTTAAATTAATAAAATTTAATATTATCCTGATGAAAATGTAGGTGTGTGTATTGGTATATATATTTTCCGATCAAGGAATAAAAATCCGTTGATTTGAAAACTACAATCAACTCGGTCCAAAATGACAACTGGGTCCAAAATGACGACTCGGCGCTGCAGAGAAAGAAAGACTTCCATAATAGAGTTGTCCCGTGTATATTCTGTGACAACTCGGCGCCAAAACCAAACATTTACATACAATCCAACAGGTCGATACTCTGGCTGTAGCGGGTTGCCGTATTTTCCCTCTCTTTTTCTCCATTTTCCTCCTCAATGGCTACTGCCCATCACTCAGTATCACCATCTCCCACTAAAACCCAGTTCTTTTTCTCCCCCCATGTATTCAATTCCGTAAAACCCGCCCGAAACCTTCGATTTCAAGGCCGGTTGCTTAAGGGTTTATCCTTGCCTATTAAGAATAAAAAGAGAAATTTAAGCATATGCAATGTGTTTAGCGAAACAGAGAGTGGGAACGTTGAAGAGACTTGTAACCCTGTTGAAGACCAGCAGTTTGTGAAGTGGTTTCGTGAGGCGTGGCCATACTTCTGGGCACATAGAGGGGGAACTTTTGTCATTATTATTTCTGGGGAAATTGTTTCTAGCACTTTCTTGGATCCCGTTTTAAAGGCAAACTTTTGTTGCTCTTTTTTGGATCTTCTTTTAATATGTTAGTTTGTGGAAATATGCTGGGACTGTTTTATTTTGGGTTTTGGTGATGCTTACTTTTGTGGTTGGTACAGGATATTGCGTTTCTTCATCACTTGGGGATTAAGTTTGTTCTTGTTCCGGGGACTCATGTGCAAATTGACAATCTTTTGGCTGAGAGAGGTATGTGAAAGAGAGAGCTTGTACCTTTTGCATGGCCTTAATTCTCGTTTGTGTTTGTTTGATTTGGAGCTAATGATAAAAATATTTCTTGTTTGAATGTTTGATTCTGAATTTAGTATAATTTTAATGGGACCATCTGTAATTCATACGAGCCAACTAAGGGGTTGAAAGCAGAGGGTTTTCTTTTTCCATTCCCATCTTCATAAAATTTTCTATTGTCTTGCTACCTTCTAGTTTCAATTGACTTAAGACCCCTTTAATATTATTAGGATGTCAGTAATGATGATATAATTTTTGTATTTAACAGTACCTGGGCTTCACTGCTCTAATTTGAGTAGTGAAGACGATAAGTTTATTTGATTCAGCTGAAATTTAATTTTCAGATTGATTCTGTCTCGATTCTGGTATTTTTATTTTTTATTTTTGTTGAATTACTATAGAAGTCTCGGATTGTGAAGTGGAAGGGACATATATATTAATGTTTTTTGTTAATTTTTGAGGATGCTATCAAGTAGTTATACACAATTCATAAAGTGTTGTTAGTTCTTGGAACTCATTTTGATAACACATATGACTGACAAGTGTACAAGAACTTATTCAGGTATGTTATTGCAGGGCATGAGCCTAAGTATGTAGGTCAATACAGGATAACTGACTCAGAATCCCTTGCGGCTGCAATGGAAGCTGCTGGGAAAAATCTGATGATGATAGAGGCAAAACTTTCTCCTGGACCTCCCATATGTAATGTCCGTCGACATGGTGATAGTAGTCGTTTGCATGAAGTTGGTGTCAGTGTCGCTAGTGGTAACTTCCTGGCAGCCAAGGTAAAAATTTGCTATTTTGATATATCATTCAGCTTGACTGTGTTATTTGGCAATCCTGCTTTTATATTTACCTATATGACAGGATGAGTGGTCTTTCTAATTGCTTGTTCCAAATATGCTTTTCTATAATTGTTTAAACATCATTGCCACTGTGATTTCTGTTAATTTCTTTTTCAGAGAAGAGGAGTTGTTGATGGAGTTGATTATGGAGCAACAGGTGAAGTAAAGAAAGTAGATGTCACTCGCATGCGCGAGCGACTTGATGGAGGTTGTGTAGTTATATTAAGCAACCTGGGCTATTCAAGCTCTGGAGAAGTTTTGAATTGCAAGTATGCAATGTAGTTTGTGGTGATTACTGTTAACTACAACTTGGCCTCATTTGATTGTTTGTTAGATGATATTTCTTCTGATTTACCCTGATCCAACTTGTGAAGCTTAGTTTCTTATAACTTATCCTTGCTTGTTTGAAATATTTTGATATATGTTTCTGACACTTTTTTTTAGTTGAGTACAGAAGACTCTGATTTGGTAAAATGATTGAGATTTCGCTCATGCAAGATAAAAAAAGTCAATAGTTTCTGAGGCATTCTTATACAGTGTTCACAAATTTTCCTGTTTTTTTAATTTCTTTTCTTTTCCTTTTGAAGGGTATTGATTCTTTTTCTTTTGATATATTATAGAGGAAAACGTCTTTTCTGGATTTTAAAAAAAGTACTTCAGTATTATTGAGTTATCAATGTTTAGATTTAGGTTCAGAAAAAAGCTTCATGTAATTTGAAATTTAACATTTAAAGTTTTGAATAAACAGATCACTTGGACGTAGATCAGGAGAGAAAAATGTGCACTCTGTTTTTTATTGAAAAATTGATTTTCTTTATCTACTACAACTTTCAGAAGAGATGTATAGGTTCTATTTATCTTGCTGTCAGAAAAGGTTATGGGAATTGTCGGCACATGTATCAGCTACATCCCTTGCATGCCCTATTTTTTCTAAAATAAATTTTGTTGGATCTGCATGAGATTTATGCTGCCGTCATAGCATTTTGACTTGATTGCATATTTAATTTGTATGACCTTAGTCAATTGAACCTCTCCCCTGGCATATCCCAGCAAAAAGGAAGAAAGAAAGATGTTTTTGATTTCAATTATGTACTAGAATATGTGTAAATGTTGATTTTTCAATCGCTAATCTTTTATGCTTTTGTAAATTTCAGCACATATGAGGTAGCTACAGCTTGTGCCTTAGCTATTGAAGCAGATAAGCTTATTTGCATTATAGATGGTCCAATTTTGGATGAGAGTGGACACCTTATTCGTTTCTTGACTCTTCAAGAAGCAGACACGTTAATTCGTCAGCGAGCGAAGCAAAGTGAGATAGCTGCTAACTATGTGGAAGCAGTTGGGGAGGAAGATCTGACTTATCTTGGGCATAGTGGTTCTAATGGAAGTGTTCATTCTTCCCAAAATGGGAGAGCTCTTGGTGAAGGGCATATTGCAACCTTTAACAATGGTGTTGGTTTTGACAATGGCAATGGACTATGGTCCGGTGAACAGGGTTTTGCTATTGGAGGACAGGAGCGGCTTAGTCGATTATTTGGTTACCTTTCAGAATTAGCTGCTGCGGCCTTCGTCTGCAGAGTAAGTCCATGAGAGTCATATTTTGTTCACGTGAAACTTTTTTTTCCTTTCACTCCATTATGTTGTTTGTTGATATGTGGGAAACTCATTACTTAAGTCTGTCTCAAGTTTGGTTTAGTCATAAGTGCAAACATTATAATACCTGATTAGTAAAGGCAAAGTTTTCTCTTAGTGGAGGGTTTTGTTTCTGTTTTTAGATGTTAAATTTATTTGTTGATGAAACAAAAATTCTTCTGAAGACTTTGTGCACCACTGTTAATCTTTTTTTTTTTTACTTGAACGACGCTTCACCTGAAACCATAACGAAATCTAAAGGGGTAAAAGCCGGTGGTTCGGCAAAAACCCTTTAATGCTTAAGTCAGAGTTTTGCTTGTATGGTGTTTGAGAGAAAAAGAGCAAGACAAAAATAATATTAGCTTAAACAAAGCTAGGTTAATGTGTTAAGCCCAGAGTACGGTTATCATCGTGCGTATCTAGTTGTCTTTGGCTTTTTTTTATACGTCGCTTTATGTTAAGTCTTTCAAACTTAGTAGAATTCCATAGAATTTGAAAATAATAATCCCATATATATTTAGATTTTGAGAATCACATAAATTTAACTTTATAAGCATCGGTTTTCCAGAATTTGTGAGATCTCGAGCCTTTCTTGCAGTATACATCTACTAGGGTATAAATCTTTATTATGGAATGATTCGAAAAAAAGTGGGAAAGAAAATGAATTTTTCGTTGATACGTAACTGTTGAGAAGTCTCAAAAGTCTTTGCTTGTGACCCCTTGAACCCTTCATTTACTTGAAACCTTTACTATGCTGTGCTCGAGACCTTTATAGACGGGGGAGGTATCAAAATTGATACTTAGACTTAAGACCTTTTATCTAAGCCTGAGAGGTTTCAATCCTTACTATACCTGAGGTCTTTGTCACCCTATGGTTAGGGTCTCTCGGGCTCGAGCCAAGTTTGAATTTCTTTCATCCTTTTCCAGACTTCAGCTTGGGTTCTATATCATCCTCGGGGACTCAAGGCCTATTGGATTTTACTTATACCCCAGGCCATTTCCTAAACACTATCTTTAATTTTTCTGTTTCAGATTTTTTATTTATTTTATTCCTAGAGCTGTGTTTGGCTTTCCTAACTCATAAAATCAATAAATTTTGACCTTTTTGTTGATCAGCACTGCTGATACATGGATTTTAACCACAATTTCCTAGAGGTGGCAACTCTCAACTTTAAGGGGAAGGTTTCATGTCAACAATCTAATGGATATATGAAGTTGGTGTTTACACCAATAACCCAATAGAAATATAATATATGCAAGTTTAAAGACCTTTTGTTCATTGTAAAAAAGAAACCGAAATAACCTTGTAATGATGACCAATAAAAAGTAGAATGCCAGATTGGCCATCTCAAAGAAAATGAGAACTGGTCCTCAAAACATATAATCTGAGGTTGGAAGCCCTACATTCATTTTGTTTTTCTCTCTCTCTCTCTTTTTTAATTTTTAATTTTTAATTTTTAATTTTTAATTTTATTTTTAACTTAAACTACTCTTTAGAGGTGGACAAGTATCCAGTCTGAAGGACAATATTGTGGCCTTCTTCATTTTGGAAACCTCTGTCCAGCTGTCAGACTCTTATGGACATAATAGTTATAAATTGTAGTTAGCCGTTAACTTTGTGGTGTAGGTGTATCCACAATAACTTCTGAATATGAGTAGTGGAGAAAGTGCAAATTAACAGCCCAAAATATGGCTGCTTAAAAAATGACATTTACTTTTTTATTTCTGGCTTTCTTGTACATCTATTTTTGTTAATAAAAGGCTGAAAGAATGTCTTTTCTTACACAAGGAAGTTGCATAAATGCTATCATTATTTTAACTTCTCTAGTGTGGTGTTATGTTTCTTTGAGACAATGGCTTACTAGATTTTTGCATCCTTGAAAACTGCTTGTTTGCATATAAGGTTTCGACAATTTAATATTGAGTTTCTATCACCCAGCCCTTGGTGTTTTATTCCTTGTTATCAGGGAGGTGTTCAAAGAGTTCATTTGTTGGATGGCACCATTGGTGGAGTTTTATTGTTGGAATTGTTTAAAAGAGATGGAATGGGGACAATGGTGGCTAGGTATGTGACTTTTCTGATGTCTGTCTTCCAAAAGATCTTCTACATCAAACTATATTTCTTAAGTTCCTATCTGACTTACAGTTCAGTAGTTTCTGCTCTTAGGCCCTTGTTTCCTTGATGCATGTAATTACTTGCATTTAGAAGTTCATTGGTTCTATATGATGTAAACTGATTTTCAGTTTCTAGAGCCATTTGTTATCCCATTTATTGATTCTGGCATTCGAATGTCTATTTTAGTGATCTTTATGAAGGAACACGTATGGCTAAGGTAACAGATCTATCTGGAATAAAACAAATCATTCAACCTCTAGAAGATTCTGGCACATTGATCCGGAGGACAGATGAAGAGGTTTGGCATCCTGCTCTTTCGGATGTTCGTATGAATCTCATTATTTTATCAATTCTTACTGATCATTTACAGATGTACTTTATGAAAGAATACAATACAAATTGACTCTACTTAGGTCTCATTTATTTTCTTGGAAAGAGTAAATGACTATGTTTCTCATTGGTTTTGTGTTAATAGCTACTTAAAGCATTAGATTCATTCTATGTTGTGGAACGGGAAGGTCAGATCATTGCTTGTGCTGCTCTTTTCCCTTTCTTTAAGGACAAGTGTGGAGAGGTTGCTGCTATTGCAGTTTCGCCTGACTGCCGTGGTCAAGGACAAGGCGACAAATTGCTTGGTATGATATTGGTTTATCTTATACTGCTTGTGCTGCAATTAAAGTTTAAAATGTGTAACCGCAGGTTGCCCATGAGCCTGGTTTCTTGTCCCATGCTCTGGTGGTCTGTGGCCACTAATTATGATTGAAATTGAAGGTAGATGAATAAAGAAACTTTGCCGGTTCTGTGTCATTAGCGATATAGAAGTTTGATGGGGAAATGTTATTTACTCTAAACCACTTGGCTTTTTCTGTTACCTTTCTGACTGTAACACATGTTATATGTCTTTTTTATTTCTAATTTTTAGTTTTACCCATCTGGCCCTTCCTCCCTGATAACAAAGATGTGATTGCATATAACAGAACGGCTTTCCAATATTTGGGAGTAGAACTTGCATATCCTGGGATTGGCTAATATACATCAGCATAATGTTACAGCTTTAACACAACTGAAAACTTTAATACCAAAGTCGAAATCCTAACTTGAAAATTAAACACGAAACTCAAACTATCTAATGTGTTTGTTTCTAGTTTGTTATTTTTCATAATGGTCTGCAGACTGTCTACCATATCGCATGCAGAACTTCTTGCCAATAATTTCCTGATAGCAATCAAATATCTGCAGATTATATTGAGAAGAAGGCGTCCTCCCTTGGGTTGGAGATGCTTTTTCTGCTGACCACCCGCACTGCAGATTGGTTCGTTTCCTCACTACCTGAAATTCATGTGATATATGCATACTAGTTGGTCCATATGTAATAATTCAGCTAGGGAGAAATCATGTTTGTGTGCTGCAACTTTATTTCTTCAATTGATATTTGCCAATTTATTAGTCAATTTATGGCCTTTATGTCTACTCTATGATATGTTTGACTGGTAGCCGGTCAATAGAGT